>LPNX011004354.1:1216431-1379547 GCA_001517045.1 Pseudotsuga menziesii | reverse complement strand
GTATTTACAACAACTTTAAAATAAGAAAATGTTCTAAAAGAAGTGTGTACATAAAAACCTTTCTGGTTTGCAAATATAAAAGAAGTTTTTTTTTGTGTGTTCAAATTAAAGTCTATTTTTCTAATACTTAAAATATTTAATATTGAGTAAACATTATTATAATTTATATTTTTAATGTAAATATCACTATAACTTATTGGTTGTTTTTAAAATATTTAATAAACATATACACCATCTTAGTTTTTAAAAAATATTATTGTTTTACAATAACAATGTATCATGCCGTTTTTTTTTTAATAAAACTGTAATTATTTCAAAAAAGAAAATATGATATAATATAATAATTATTCTTAGTGTTATTATATACAATAACCATGTATGATGTGTGTGTTTTTAATGAAACTATAATTATTTTAAAAAACGTCATATTATATAATATAATAGTGGGTCTTAGTTTTATGAATTAAAACTACCAAACACTATGTTATATAATAATCTTTTTTATGTTTTTGTTATATTTAGGTGTGAAATATAAATTAATTAATAATAAAATATTTTTATTAATTATTAATACCTAAAAAGATTGGTTCTATTGGGTGCATAGGATATTTGTATTAAATATTAACAATTAAAATAACATAAACCTATTAATGTCAATTCTTATTAGATTGCATTCCATTAAGGTGTGGGTCTTATCCACAAGATGATCTTGGTTCAATTCTTCTTAGGGTTGAACTAGTTGGGAGGAGACACCCCAAATATGACCAAGTTGATTGTTGGTGTACTCTAGGTTGGGTGCGATCCCCACTTGATTTTAAGTGGGGAATAGATGCCTCTAGGTTATGGTTTATCATACCAAATCCCACTCCTACCAACTGAGGGAGTTTGAATAAAACAAATGAAATCTAACCCATATAGTCTAAAATAAATGATGATTAAATATATTAGTAAGGTATTCTTTTCATGAGATCCAAAACCTTAAAGAAAAAGAGGTCCACCTTACGAGATACTCGTTGGGTGCATGCCAGAGTACAGACAGCTTCTGAAGGAGTCTCATGCACAGCCTATGCAGAAGATTTCTCATGACATTGTTCCTAGAATTCTGCCACACTATCATAAGTGGTGTCAGATATATAGTTCTCTCTATCATTCCTTCTCTTTTCCTTAAAAGGCTTGTTCTACTTTCGTATGTAGCTCTTGTAGTCACTAGCCTTCTAGATTTTTAGAACATACGCTTTCAACTGTTTGAACTTTACGAGAGTCTGAAGGTTGATACAAGAATTGTTATTGGTCTTTGTTAATTTGTTTGTGTTCAGGAGAGACATTTTTCTACTGGGATGGAATCCATTCAAGGCTCTATGTTGCAGAACCAGAGCTAATCAAGGAAGTTTTATCGAATAAGTTTGATTATTATGAAAAGCAGACTCCAAGACCTCTTATAATCGCTCTGTTCGGTCGAGGACTGGCTTTTATAAATGAGTTGAGATGGGTCAAGCGTAGAAGGATTGTAAGCCCTACCTTCAATATTCATAAACTAAAGGTTTGGATTCTCAGAATGTCCAACAATGACTGTGATGGAATCAATGGTCTTGCAGTGATGAAGTGGGCTGGTCTTTCAATTATGACAACCAAAATCGTGTCAAGTGATGGATTATTTAAGTAAGTTTACTTAAAGGGAATTCATGAGTTTCTTCTTTTCCTTTTGACGTGGTCTCCAAACTGAAGACATTGTCTACCTTATTCACTTTTACTTTAGGACTAACAACAGGAAAATGAATCATGTTGGGCCCCTTCCCCTTCGTTATTATTGTTCTCATTCTCATTTCCTGGACTCCCAGCTACCTCATCATCTTCTACGAAGCGTAATGTTTTGGATGGATGCTTCCCATAAACAGGCCCCGCCTCATAAAGATTCTAAATACCTTCAATTCCCATACTGTACAATATAGCAAAAACTAATTCCAGGCAGTGCGTTGGCAGGAATTTTGAACAGTGCTACAAATCTTAATGGGGCAATTGGAAAATCTGCATGTATTCATTATTAATTTATCTTTTCACGCTGCTACAGCTAAAATTGAGTTCAATGGAAATTTTTGGGAGAAGAGTATAATTGATGTTTTGAACTCTTCCACAGTAGCTGTGTTGCAACAAAAAACCAGAAACTGACTCCCACCAGAAGCTAAAGGCGTTAAGACTCTGTTATAAGTGGTTTTTTAATGGAACTGTAAAAATAAGAGGTGTCAAAACGGAAATTTGGAATCGTTAATACCATATTCAGAATAAAGTGATAAAAACAACTCCAACTCTACAGGTTGAAAGAGATCGTCAAAGAAACTCTGAAATCCATTCCTTTTACCACTGTTACGAGAAACCATGAAATTGGAAGTATTACCTTGCTATGCTATTTCATGGAATGGCCATGACAATGAAATAGGTTACAATAAAATATCAGTGCAGAAGTTTGTATGTGCAAGATTTACTAACCTCTACAGCTCTTCCGAGAAGCTCACTTACTGGCTTGCTTTCTAATGCCAAATATTACTGCACTGCAAAATAAAATAAAATTAGTTTCAGTTAAAAGTAATTTGGATAAACAATTGTGTATGATAAACTTACCGGCCTGTGTCCAAGACAACCCAAACCATAAAAAGTTATCAATCCAATCCAATAGCCAGGTTTAAAACAGAAAACATTATCAGTTCAATCATGGGGTTTTATCAGTTCAATCGCGGGGTCTCGACAGGTAGACGTCTTAAAACAGAAAAAATTATCAGTTCAATGGCGAGGTCTCGACAGGTAGACGTCTTAAAACAGAAAACATTATCAGTTCAATCGCGGGGTTTTATCAGTTCAATCGCGGGGTCTCGACAGGTAGACGACGTACGACGAGGTAAGATTTGGCATAAGATTTAGTAAATCCGTCTGTAGATCTTCAGCGTGCGAATCCGCAGACCCGAACCTCGAGCCCGCAGCCCATAGCCGTCGACCGCCTGAAACTTGCCGACTGCCTAAAAATCCGGCCAGAGCATCGATGGATGCCATATCATGTCGAATGAGCCATGGAGGAGGATGTCCGAATCAGTCCGATGCTAATGTATGGCACATGATCGATGGTGGAAGCATCTGACAACTGACAGGCTCGCCTTAAAGACGAGTCTGTCCAATACATAAGGCTCGCCAATTCAAGCTCATAGTACAATGATACTTAACTTCACCTCGAACATAGTGAGTTTACAGAGAGAAGTTTTTTCTTGTTTGTTCTCATTTGCCATTTTGGCTCGCTTGAATTTTCCTTTTGTTAGGATTTGGTTGAGAGGATAGAGTAAACCCCTATCCTTCTGGGGCATTGTGTTCTACTTTAGGAAAGGTTCATCTAAAGAACCCACTCAATAAACTCATTCTCGAATGGCAGATGACATTCAGCCATACGACCAGATCATCAAACATTTATCCTCTCAGGTAATTCTTCGATCATAGTGATGAACTTTATGGGTTTTGTTTTTTTTTTCAATAATTCACCCATTGTTTTTATATGCACTCCTATGTCGTCGAGCAACGAGTATTTTGGTAAAGGGATATTGCAATGGTATACTTCAGTTCCTTGCCGATTCATGACCTCTTTTCAAGCACATAATTGCCAGGCATCGTTGTGAAGAAGTTGACATTTCCAAGTTTTATCTATATTCAGTGGTTATTTTTACTTCTTACATATGATACTATCATTCTTGGTAAGATTCATGCTCTTATTTATAATTTAAGCATGTATTTCGTTTAATGTAAACCATTGTTAATGGAGCTAACTCTGGCTATCTTCACGGCTTCCAGGAGGTGAACAAGCCCACAACCAGGATCCCCAAACTAGGCATGATTAATACATTTATTCTACTACAACAAATTGAACAATATTTATTTTAACTTTGTTGGGTATTAACCCTCTTTTACTTGCTTATGCATATACTTCAACCGTATTTGGGCGAATCCAAATACAATGCGACTTGGGCGTTATTACAGGTATAAGCATTGCATTGTTTAATATCTTATGTAATGTTTGGGAAGAATCTATTTTATTTCTTGGATTCGGTATTATGTTCATACATGGGTTTGATACCAGGCTTCCTTGTGGAATTTTTGTGTTCATACCCTCATGTAATTTGTCCCGTCCTTCTGATTTTGATTAATACCCTCGCAGATTCAGCTCCGCCTGAGTTTAACGCCTTTTTTGAGATGATTGTATGTCTATTTATTAAGTATGGAAATCCCGTGTCCAAGTACTCAAACTCGAGACTTATGAATTTAATATTGTAATAGAATGGAACTGGCATATCCATATGTTCTTGAACTTTGTATTCACATATATAATGTCGATATGATTATAATGTAAATTTTGCAATTGTTAAATTATTTTATTTCTTATTCAATAGTAATCAATTTCATTTTCATCCCGTAGCACTAGCAGAAGAGTCCATTATTACCCCGTCCTTGCACTTGTGCAAAATGAGAAATGTATACAAGCTATAGTCGAATATATAAAATTATATATTATTTTGTTTGAATGTTAAATATTAGGGTATGCTCCTTTTTTTTCACCGGAAATTACAACCTCTGATATTCAACCTTTTTGGGAATCAAGAAGCCTTGCTTAGGCCCCAAGAATGGTATCCTCTTGTTTACCCTTTGGCAGCAGAGCTATATTAATTTGGTAACTAACACAATTCTTGTTTTTGAATGTCTTACTATAATTTGTATTTTAATATGAACAAGAAGGTACAATTCCTTTTGGATACAAAACTCTAGCTGTCTTTTTACCATAACTGTATTTCTGTATCTAACTTTGCACAATGCTTTCTTGCTACTGTCACGGACTGTCATTTTCTCAGTATTTGAATTTCTGTATTTAATTTGGCACAATGTTTTCTTGCCACTGTCACGGACTATGCCACCTGTGGCTCCTGTTATTAGAATGGTCATAAATGATACATAGTTACATAATCACCTTGCGTTAAAAATTATGTAAATATGTTGAACTTGCCTTTATTAGTTTCAGAAAAGAGGTATGCAAGAGAACATGAAATAGCTCATCAAAGCTTTTGGCAAGGAATCTAATTCCCCCTCTCAAAATACAGTGCCCATGCTTGAGGAAATATTCTACAGACTACAACATGAAAAAATAACCCAAAATAATCAGAGATGAAAATCTACTTCTGATCGGTACATTTGAATTCAAACCTACAAGGAAGTGACGATATACTTATAATTCAATAAATCAACCCTGCGGACAACTTATCAAATGCATCATAAAATCATTAAAATAAACTTACAGAATTAAATATACATCATCAAATCATTTTATCATCCATTTCCCATTTTCCATGACTGCTCGTGGAGGGGTTCTGTTAAGCAACAACGTAACAATTGGAAGAATGAGGCAAAGGCGCCAGATGAGATAGGACATTTTATCTGCCATCATCCCCCATAAAAAAATCCTTGTACTCAAAATGCAGCAGCCAAAATGCTTTTCCAAAAACCTCACAGCCAAATGAGATTATTCAAACCATCTCTTTAGATCTCCTCTAGTTTGTTTGGAGTCATTCTTTGAATTGTCTGAAAACAACTTGGAACGGTACCGTGCAACTAGCTTGTCAAGGTTGTCCTCAACCTCCTTTGCAGAGGCCTTATTTTTCTTAGTTGGTCGTTTACCATCATTGGACTTCTGCTTGCCCGAAATAGTATCAACGTGATCCTCTAATTTCCTTTTCATAAGCTTTTTGTTACTCTCTTTCAGTTGGGATTGTGAATTTCTATTAGCAAGCCCCAACACCAAAGCTTGGTTTGCTTTCACCTCCTGTGCATTAAAAAGTCATCATCAAAACATGCTTGACTGACAGTACAACAAAGGAAATGCACACCAGAGAACTCCATACATATTAAGTGCTATACTGTCACTGATCATTAAATGAAAAATTTGAACCGTGATATAGATAATACTGTACCTGTGATGGATTTCGGCTTACAGATTTATAACCCTTGTGCTCTGCTTTTCTGGGCAATGCTTCAGATTTCCCTGACACAGCCTTTTGCTCCTGTTTTGCAAACTTGTGAGTTTTATTTAAGTCATTGTTATCCTCCATATTAAGGCTTCCTTTGTGAAGCTTACGCCTGCTTTTTCTATCCTTTTTCTGTCTTTTTGCATTTCCTTTTGTGTCCTCTTTTAAAGGTTGAGATAACTCAAACTTACTGTCCACTGCATTCACATTTGTCTCAGTTTTCTTTCTGTTCATGTCCTTCCCTCTCTGTTTTTCTGCATTTCCTTTCATGTCCTCTTTTAAAGGTTGAGATAACTCACTTTCCCCTACATTCACATTTTTCTCAGTTTTCTTTCTGCTTTTATCTCTCCTTTTCTGTTTTGCTGTATTTCCTTTCATGTCCTCTTTTAAACGTGCAGATAACTCAAACTTACTGTCCCCTTCTTTCACATTTGTCTCAGTTTGTTTTCTGCTATTCTTTTCCACGTGAACATTCTTAGTTTCACCAGCAGCAGCAGAAAACCGAGATTTAGCTTGTTGAAGCTTTTGCAACTTTCGCACATCTTCAATTGCAAACTCTACAATAGGTCTACGTTCTGGTCCAAATGTTTCTAAATCACAAAACAAAATATTTTCAGGTCAAGAAGAGTATAACAATAGTAACACAAAATGATTCCGAATGCCCTGCCAACTAAACTCTCCCTACCCCTAACATGCTTCTTTGTTGCATGATGCAAACATAAACATATTTGATTTGATGAGATTTATTTTGTTAAAATAAGTTATCAGAAACAACCATTAAAAACACTTAAACAATAGAGTATGATTACAAGCCGATTTTTCTTGTCTTCAATACTGCTGTCCCTTTGTACATTAGTTTTTCCCTATTTAGAGTAACTCTACTGGACATGATTGAATTGAAATTATTTATTTTTCTTATTCAACATAATTTAGTGAGGAGAAGAGGAAAAGACCAGGATTGTTATTCAGCACACGAAGAGCCACAAGTGCATGCTCATGTTCAGTGAATTCAACAAATGCCACCCCGTGTGATTGAACTTTTGTATTGCTGCTTTGCTTCTTTATATCCTTCAAAATCTTTACCTGAAGTACAAAGAGTCAAGCATCATTACCTTCAAAATTCAAATAATTTTCATATAGTGAAAATTTTAACAAATTTACCATAAGAGTGAAACTCAACCAACCTGCTTAATCAGAGGATTTTGTTTGGTAGCACGTGAAAGAACTGCATTTATAGAAAGTTTTTTCAGCTCTTTTTCCGTCATGGATTTTGGTACATTGTACATAGCTAGCCTTGTTTTTGAAACATGAAAATTCGGACTTCTAAGTTTTATAGCCTTTTTCTGTGCCAACCTGCAAAGGCCACATAAAAATATGTTTAGCTACGAATAGAAGTTGACAATGAATACGGGTTGAAGTGAAAAATGATGCAAAACGAACTAAATAAAATACAATAACCTTTGGGCACAAAAACTCCCTACAGATTCAAGTATTCAAACGGCACATTCACGTGTCAAAAGACTCATCAAAAGAATAGCAAGTTAATAATACAGATTAATTTCCATCAGCCTAGATGCTAGAGATGGAACAAACTCAGTAATCTAATATTAAAAGGTTTAACATAAATATATAAATGCACAGGAAGTTTGCAAAATATTGTCTAACTACCAATAATGTTTTGCTGTGTAGATTTCTCTACCCAGGTTAAAATTGTTTCAACTGTAACAGGACACTATAAACAAATAGATCATAACTAAGTCACCTGGTTCATGTTCAGAATAAGCAACAATGAAAATCAGGAAAAAATGCCGCCAGTGCAATAAAGTATGACAAAACTCACCTTTAAGTTTCCGCAAAGAGATTTAACGAAATCTTGTTAAAAATTCAATATGCAAACAAAAAACATGTACAAATATATTTTATAGCTTCAAATTTGATCCAAAAAATATGTAAAATTAAATGTTGGCACTGCAACTATGTTAAAACTTAAAATGTTGTATATTATTCAAGAACATATGTTTTCTCCTAGAAGATCATAGGTTCAAATCTGGAGGGGCATAGGATATGTACACCTCTGTAGACTTTAGTAGTCAAATCACTGGTTGGATTGTCCCACAAACAAGGGGGATTCATTCACCAACTTGATGTCTGGCTAGGCCATGACCTTAAAATTGGATTATTGTTATTATTATTATCTGTGTTGCAGGGGTACCCGTCCCCAGGGGTTGGGTTCGCGTCCCCGTCCCGGAAACCGTATCGGATACTTCATCGACGTCCCATGAAGTCCCCGCCGAAGTCCCCAAGTATTGGGTACTTCTGGCCCAAAACAATAAACTTTGCTCATTTTGGGGACTTCGTCCCCCGATTTTGGGGACTTCGGGGAAACTCCAGTATGTGAAAATTATAAAAAAATTACCTTTATGAAGAGGGACGTGGTAAGTATGGTTTCCCCTACCCTCTTAAGACCCCGCGGGCCTATCCACTTCTCCCAACGCAGAGTTGAGTCTTAACTTTTGTTGGATCCTGCGAGAGGAGAGCTTGTTGTGCACAGGAGATGATACAAGTAGAGGAGAGGCAAGACAAGCTTAGGTTGTCTTAGACTTAAAAGTTTTAAGTTAATGACATGGCACTATCTAGCTTGGAGGGGGCTGGTATCTATTCTTGGATTGTTTCTTCTAGAAGATTGCCTTATTCTTTTATGACTCCGGATCTTGTCATTGAATTTTTATTGGCATAGTTTGTGTTAATTATTGATCCTTTGTACAAGTTGTTCCAATGTTGTTGCACATACCGTATTCTTTGTCCTTAAAGAATGATAAAAAAACTACTTTGTTGATGTTTGTGCAGACGTTTCTATGCATCTGCATATTTCTAATTTTGAAAAACCAAAAGCTCCATCAACTATAGTTATCTTTATCCTTACNTATATCAATGATTTATGAACTTTGAAGCAATGTGCATGTTAATTGTACTTGTTAATTATTGAAATTGAATACTAGTGAAAAATAAATTGATTTAATTTTATATATATATATATATACCCCTAATGTACCCAAATCCCCTATTTCAAAAAGTGGCATCCTCGTCCTAGTCCCTGTCCCTGTATCCGTACCCAAGTTTCCTGGCAACTTAGATTATTATATATATGTCTCGCTAAGCCATGACCTTTAAAATTGGATTATTGTTATTATTATTATATATGTGTGTATGTATGTGTTTTTAAATGTTCAACAAAAAACAATCTTAATGATTATTTTATTATTGTTTAAAAAAATGCATGGCTTATGCAAACTGCCAATCAATTCACCATAAAATTCATTAATGCTTGTAGACTTCAAAAAAATTTCCAAACACAGTGATGAGAATACAAATAATGTTAGTTACTATTAGAAAGAGATACACAGTGATAAAGATCGTATAGTGAGTGAAGCAATATAACCGAACCTATTGTGACCATCCATCAACTTAATAGTCAGTCTTTGTTAGACAAATTAATGTAATGTTTATTTTCTAGGACTTAAGGTCCTTAGCAGGTCATCACTGTTATTTTCTAGGACTCAAGGTCCTTAGAAGGTCCTATGTGGGATGCTGTTATATCTGCCGGTAAGGGCTTTAAAGGCTCTAGTATGCATGACTTGAGGGGATCTCTTTTGCAAAAAGAGATAGTGTCCATAGATGAATACCTAAAGGATTTCAAACAGTCATGGGTCAGAACAGGATGCACTATCATGTCAAATGGATGGATCGATCAGAAGGGTCGTACTCTCATAAACTTTCTTGTCTCTTTCCCACTAGGAACCATGTTTTTGAGATCACATGATGCATCTGATCAGGTGAAAGATGCAAATCTGTTATTTCGTCTTTTGGATGAGATTGTTGAGGAGGTGGGGGTAGCTAATGTTGTACAAATCAAAACAGATAATACCTTTAACTATGTTCTTGCTGATAAGATGTTAGAAGAAAAACATAAAACCATATTTTGGACTCCATGTACGACACATTGCAGACCTCATGCTTGAGGGCATACGCAAAGAGGATTAGATCAAGGACACTATAGAGCATGCCAAAAGCATTACCAAATACATCTACAGCCACGGCTGGGTATTGAGCTTGATGGGAGACACACATAGGGCAGGGAGCTTGTCAGGCCTGCAATTACTAGATTTGCAACTCACTTCCTCACGTTGCAATCTCTCATTTCCCAAGCACAGAACTTGGAGAAAATGTTTTCAAGTGATGGATGGAATTCATCCCAATGGGCCCACAAACAAGATGGAAAAGACACCAAGAAAAGAATTAAAAGCTCTTCATTTTGGAAAAGAGCAGTAGAGGTTGTGGCAATTACTGAGCCACTTGTTAAGGTGTTGCGGTTGGTTGATGGAGAAAAATTGGCCATGGGCTACATTTATGAAGCTATGGATCAAGCGAAGGAGCAGATAAAGCCAGCATACAAAGATAGAGTGGCCAAGTATGGGCCTATTTTGGAGATCATTGATAGGAGATGGAACAATCAACTCCATCGCCCTATACATGCAGCTGGGTATTTTCTGAACCCAAAGTATCAGTATAGAGATCATATTGATCCAAATCCGACTGAGGAGGTAGTAAATGGATTGTATTCTTGCCTTGAGCACATGGTCTCAAATTAGGCAGACCAATTGGAGATACATCAACAGATCAACTCTTTCACCGCCGCCACATGTACCTTTGCCAATAGTGTGGCTAAGCTCTCAAGAGAGGTGGACCAACCAAGTAAACATTTCCATTGTTTAATTAACTTTTGTTTTTAAAGTTTAAACTGCAATTCTTAAATTGTAAATACTAAATACTAAATACTGCAATTCTTAGCGAAATTCACAATCTAATTTGTTGAATTAACTACCTTGACTCTTCACATTTGCAGCACAATGGTGGAAGTCATTTGGTAACCATACTAAACTATTGCAAAATTTTGCAATTCGGGTCCTGAGTCAAACCTACATCTCTTCTGGTTGTGAGCGCAATTGGTCTTTGTTTGAGCGGATTCACACAAAGAAGATAAATTGTTTAAAGCAGAGACGGTTCAACGATCTAGTCTTCATGCAGTACAACCTTCGACTCAGGCGCAACCAATTGATGAGCAAAAGACCTGATACAGATCCCATTGTGTTGGATGATATAGATCCAACCTCAGATTGGGTAGTGGATACCCAACCGCCAGAGTTTGGTGATGACCTGGATGTTGAGCTGGAGGATTTGTTGGATGTTCCGTCGGATGCAGATCCTCTATTGTCGATGCCATCAGTTCTTACAGGTGTAGATCCTAAGATAGTAGTGGCAGGCATGGCAAGCAATAGTCGACCAGGACCTCATACTTATAGTCGTCGACAACGTCAGCATTCAGCCAGTACTACTACTTCATTTGTAAGATGACTTTGATCCCGAGGAGCCCGAGACTAAACCAATTCATGATGCCTTTGCTAGTCCTTCTAATTCTTCTTCTAGTTCTAGCACTGGTGCTGAGTTTGATGATGATCATTGATGATGTATTATGTAGTTGATTATGTAGCATGTTTTTTGGACTCTACATGCCATATATCCTTTACTATATAGGGCCTAGGCCTCATGGATTATGTATTTTGTTCCAGTATCTTAGATATGTATTATGTATTGCACAGAGTCCAGACTACAGTACACTTTGTGCCATTTTGATATATTGACTCTTATATGTATATACATGAGCAGATTTTGGATATTTTGTCTTCAATGCCTTGGAATCATGGATTATAATCCTGAAAATGTTGTTTTTCTTTAAAATTTAAATATTTTATGTATTTTTTAGCAAACCGATTCATTAAATTCAAATCGGCCGAATTATGACCGATTCATTACCGATTCCTATTCCAATTCCAAGTTGACCCTCGACCGATTCTGAGTCTGATTCTGATTTTTAAAACTATGGTTGTATCCCATATATATATGATGAAGGTCTCACATAAAGTTATGGACCTTATGAGCCCTTATATGATTGTAGTCCTTATGGATGTTATGAGGAAATTGTAGCCCATGATGTGGCAAAGACTCACTAGTAGTGATAGTCCAAGTGAGATCTTTGGGCTGTGGTGATGCACGTTGATTATTGCAGCTGGGTTACCATGATGCATCATACAGACTTATCTTTTGTTCTATTTTGGGCTATATTTTTCACATGGGGTATTAGCATGGATCTTTACAGCTTCAGCCATTCCAGAGCCTTGTTCATCAGATTTTCCTTGTCAGGACTAAGACTCATTGGTTCATTGAGATGATTTCAGTGATGACCTAGTTCACTGGAGCAGAGCAGCAGATCAAAGTTGGTACACACAATTATAGAGGGGCCTATCAGTTGGAGACAGGTATATGTGGTGAGATCAGATATATGCTTCTTTGGTTTGATTTTGCTCTATGATGTATGTCAAACACCTATGCTTGTCATGTTAGGATGATTATGGTGACCTATGCTTGTATGTACTAGTACTTTAACTTGTGTCATGAATAATCAAGGGATTTGATGTGAAGACTGTTGCCCATGCCATGCTCATACAAATAGTTAACCTTAGTGCTTTGATGGCTCCATGTGTCACTTGTCTCCATCCATCCAGTTCATTCATTATCAAATGATTATCCCATGACTTAAATTAATTGAGGCTTGTGAGATTGAAGATCTTTTCCCCAATGTGACCCCTATGTATGATAGATTCCATCTTGTTATGTGTCTCTAGCTATGAAGTATGTGGCTTGGCTAGTGTGGTTGAGTTCACAGGGTAGTTCTCCTTTAGTTCTCGAATTAAGTGCTCCACCATAATAGCGTTGCTAAACACTAAAGCATCGGAATGCATAAAAGCTATATCTAAAGGATGCAAAAGTATAAATGTTTAAAAGGTAGTCAGTGTCCAAGGGGTTCAGCGCTCATTCTTTGTATAATGTAAGGCTCATATTCCCTCCATCGGGGCAACAGGGAGAGGGAAACCCGTCGAGGCTCTGGACTGCTCGTTGGCAGCGGGTTTAGGCCTTAGTGATTTACTGGAGCCCAGAAGGCTTTCCAAGGCACCTGCTCTTGTAGGTTGGCTACTATCTCTTGTGAAATGTGAAATGTATTGAAAAGGTTAATGGTCAAAGTATAAGCACTCACTCTTTGTATAGTGTTCAGCTCATTTTCCTCCACAAGAAAACAGGGTGAGACTAGCCTGCAAAGGTTGTGTCTTTGTCAGTACTGGAGCCCAAAAGGCTTCTAGGGCACTTTCCTTTGAAGGTTGACCTATGTTGCAAATAAGTGAAAAGGAAAACTTGCTAGAGTCTAAGGGAAGCATATCCAAGTACTTTATCCATCTGTGAGACACCTCCATCCCCTATTGCTATCTATCATGCATTAGTCACCTTCGTTGAGTATTTTGTTTATCATTCGGATAGATCACTTAGTCAAAGTCAATTAAAAGTCATTCCCCTTTGCCTTAACCTTGTTCTTCCATCCTCACCCATCAATAGCACATGGTTTACCCTTTGTAAGTACGGCATGAACAAGCAGACTTCCTGAAGGTCCTGAGATTTTTCAGAAGCACATGTATATCTTTATTATTATTATTATTGTCACCATAATTATGAATAACATTTATTTAAGCTTGGTTTTGATATACAACATTGGAGCATTTCTTACCTTGGATGCTTACAGGATCATATATGCAGTATCTCACCTTTAGTTTGGGTACTTTGACTTGGTCAACCCAGTTGATCAAGTCAAACACAGTTCCCAAGGCAGTGGCTTAGAAAACAACATGGTCTATATTTGTTCTAGACATGCCCAGGACCAACACTACGGTATCAGTTTTGAGAGTTTGGCCCCAAATCTCCATATCAATTATTATTATCACTTTATTATCTGCCAAATGATCAAATTTTATTACAAATGGCAGTATGTTGGGTTCTCCTAGAGCAGTGCAGTGTTCTAGGGGGGTATGAGTAGTCACTTATGCCATTCTTTTGTGTCTCCATATCATCCAGAGTAGTCAGTTTACCCCAATTCTCATCCTGAGTTGAGTTATGGTGATTTTTATCAGTTTCAGAGGATGTACCAGCAAAAAATGAACTAGAGAATTCACTGAAAAAATCGATTTGGCCTCTTGGGTCAAGGAAATGGCTTGGAATTTTGGCAGATGATGCGTCTCGACATCCCAGACAGTCCTCCAGCAATTTTCAGTCAGCAGATTTCCGAATTATTTTATTTTGGCTCATCCGGTGAGGAAAGCCCTCTAAGGGGTGCCCCTCAAGTTGGCTAATGGTGTATTTCATTGTTATATCATATGATTTGAAGTTGAAATGGGGCCTAGGGAAAATTAAGACCCTAGTGACCCCCTCCTTTGTATTATCATGTCACATCTTATGTTATAATGCGACTTTCACATTAGAGAGGCGTCCTTAAGCAAAGTGCGCCCCCTCTTTTGACTTGGTCACTTGATCCATGTATTGATCTATGTATTGTTGATCTCCACCATTGATGATGTTATAATCTCAACCGTTGGATGTAAAAGTGAGTTAGGGTTTATGTCTCTCTCAAACAAATTAAGAGAGGTGACCCCCGCATTGTATTTCATGAGCTCTGGCACCGAAATATTGAATAAAAGATTTGTCTAGGATTATGTATTTTGTAAGTGAGTTGATGATCTGATGATTGGCATTGTTGCTCTTTTGTACTGAGCTTGTTTTGGGATATATCTTGCATTGTTTCCTTTACCCTTTTCATTTGCTGGGAAGGAGGCGCGCTAGGAGAGAGAGAGCGGATCTATGGGGCAACTCACCATTTCCCCGGCTCTTGGGTGTTCGATTCAAGGAGTATTTCTTTCTTAATGAATTTTGCTTCCTGTCCTTTACTTTTTCTGTAGATCTCATTCATCTGTCTTACCATTTGGTTTTCTCTGGCTTGGCAGGTTGAAGGGGGCGCTAGGGTGAATGGTTGAATCTCAACTACGTCAAGATCTTCTCCAAAAAACCTCATTTGATCAAGGAGGTAGCATTCTTCATCATTTCTGAGGTCATCTGCAGAATCTAGGTACGTCTCACAAGTAATTTCGTTGTCATTTAATTTATGTATGCATTGTCCATCATTGCTTTTCACTGAAAAAACCTCTTTAGCATTAGGAAAAAACATCGAACCAAATTGCACTAGGAATCTACAATTTTGGCGATCTAGGTTTTGTTGTCCACGTTGAAAAACCCCCTCTCCCTCAAAAACGTCAAGCTTGGAATCCTCTGCCCATCTCCAAGCACTAGTCTCAGTTTGGGAGAAAACGCCCCTATTTGGTTCACTAGCCATTTTTTCTGGGTTTTTTGTCCGGTTTCACTTGGATTGTTTCGAGTGTCAAATTTCTCATCCAAGAAGTTGTGATGAAGGCCCAGTTTCATTGTATCAACCTTGTCCTAGGTATTTTCCATATTTCTGATTAAATTCCCCCAGAGTCCCGAGTCTAATCATTTGAACAAACACACCAACCCTAAATTTGTTTTAAACTCTTTAAGTCACTGATCTAATAGATTCGAGTAACATTTCAATACTCCTTAAACACATGTACTCGAATACTGCTTAAATTGTGGTTTATCCCTTAAATCTAGGGTTTCCAGCTCTCACCTTACATATTCACATTTTTTGCTTGATCTCGTGATTAGTTGTAGATCTGTAATTTCAGGATAAGATCGGGTCTCCCCCATTGTCAGTGGAGCATTCAGTGGCATAGAGCGAAGGAATCCCTAACCGACGTGACAACCATCCATCTTTTGGGGGTTAGGGTTTTCGTAGGTCACAGCTTTGGTTGCTTGTGCCCTCTGCCATCCTGTATAGGATTACATTATCGGGGAAACTACAAGATCTGTGATAACAGTTACATGCATGTTACCCGACGAACTGGGTTGAGTTGAAGCATATTGACTTGGTGCATGCTTCCTTGACGTACTAGGTTGAGCAGATGCACGAGTTGTGGAGTTGTTCTCCGATGAACTGGATTGAATTGATGCACGAAGATTGATGGACACTTCTCGATGAACTGAGACTGTGACGGGAGCCCTTCCATGTGTATAGAGATGATCAAGATAGTTGTGATGTACTGGTGACATCTAGATAAGTTTCAGTTGATGATACTAATGATGCCTTCCTGGCTAAGAGGGAGTGTTGTAGTAGTTGTGTGAGGATCATCGTCATAGGTCGGCCATAAAAAAAAACAAATTAAATAAATAATAAAAGAGATTTTTATTATTTAATTACAAGTCGGCCCCAGTTAAAATTTGGCCCAGAAAAGAGTCAAATCAAGGCATGTCAGCCCCAGTAAATCTGTCAAGTCAGCCCCAACGAAAAATTATATTTTTCAAGTAAGAAATCGGTATAAATAAGGGGCGCCCTTCCTCATTTGACACACTACGACTTTAGCACTCCAATATAAGTTCGCCCTCTGCTAGAGAGGTTCGGTACTGCAGCTGGAGAAGAGTTTTTTTGGTGTTTCTCAATCTTTGGAGAAGGTTTTCTTATTTTCTGTTATCTTCTTCGGGTTGTGCTACTACGATCTGGAAGTACTCTATCTCTGAACGATTATTATCTCTTGGAAGGGCGAGCTCGAGGGTGACATTGATTTGTCAATGATTGGGAAATGATCTAAGATCGTTGTGGTTAAACGAGCTCCACTTTTGTTTTTTGTGCTTTGTCTTTATTCTAGTGATCTTGGTTTTTCTCAGCTGTCAAATTCTAACAGATTTAATGAAACCCCAGAACTTCTCAATAGTCAAAAGGTGTTCTCGAGCACTATCACCCTGCGGGCCTGCACAAAAGCTTCCCATGGTAGTGAGAAATTGTTCGATATAATGGAGTCATGGACACTAACTCATCATCGATCAGACACATGTGACATAAGACACATATCGCAGGTTCAAATCACCCCTCTTGGCCATAAAAATTTGAAGTTTCCTGGGCATCACTCCCACTAACCTCTCACAGGCCCCAGTGCATCACTGCAACTTTCTGGCTATCATACTCGCTGAAATATTCCATTCTCGGATTTTCACTCTAGAGTAGCTGAATTTCACTCAAACCCTACACTAGATTCTGAAAATTTCTGAAACACCTATCAAAACTTCAGATCTGCATAAACCAAAATGTTGTAAAGAAAATTCAAGAGTATACACACTGGATATCACGAGGATAGATTATATAACACGAAACCACTCATAGATCTAAAAGCAGAGAAGTATGAAATCAGATCGTATAAATCAGCTAAACACCAGCTCAACCTTAAGTAGAAAATATATCAGATCCAAAAATCAGAATAGCATGTTAAATCAACTCAGCACCACCTCAGCTGTAAGTAGAAATCAAAACTGGAAAAAACAAATTAGCATACTAAAGATGCACCATCAAAGACATATCTTTCAATTACATCAGAAAAGAAGATTACATTAACCAAAATCAGCATCTCTAAAGCTTACAACACAAAGCCAACCAGCTTCTCACAAACTCATAAAGGAAGTAATGTGCCCCTCATACTCTTTTATGGGATACAAGAGCGAGGAAGTTACGAAACCCTCTAGAAAGGAGAGCTTCACCAGTGACCAAACCCTAATACTATGTCCATGTTAACCCCCTCATGCACCTTCTAAGAAAATCTTCCCAGCTAGAGCTCTGTACAAGTGCTAAGATAAGTAGTTACATTACAACTTGTGCCAAGCACGTTTCTCCAAGTAACTAACTCATCACTGCGCCCCACCTGTGCCAAGCTTGGTTAGGCACATGCCCAGACATGTCAAGTCACCTACTCCAAATACTTGCACGCAACACCACATTTTTATGCAACAACTTTAAGTAGTGCACCCTCCTAGTCCAATGTAATTCGTAACTACCAAAATAGATGAAAATGGGCCAAGTCAAAACACCCTCAAGAAAATCTCCCACTTGTGCGACATACCCATAGAAAGAATGAAACACTCTCTAAGCAAAAGGTAAACTAAAAGCCTCATTAGCCTAAGAATCAATCACAAACTCTAGTTGAATGTGCCCCACAAAACACCCCAACAGTTTGTGCTTTTCAGCTTATCAAAAACCAAATAATACTCACAATATGAATATCAACAAAAGATTCAATAGAAGGGATTTCATTTTCTTGTATGCCGTGGGATGGCTTTTGTATGGTTTGGACAGCTCCTGGATCGGTCTATCCTTCCATAATTGCCAAAATGGCAATTTCAGGGGGGCATGGTGGCCATTTAAGCAACCCCGTGACCTTCTGACGGGAACGAAACACTATGATACCAGGTCTGTGCAAGTTCCACTAAACAAAAAAATAGTAAATGTTGCATTGAGGGAAATAAGTTTAGATCTAACCCTAGATCTCTTCGTAATCTGAAATCCCATCAGAGCTTCTTATACTTATGTGAAAACCTACCCCAAATAGATTATATAAAAAATGTATTGTAATTTAAGTTGTCTGGTTTGGGGCCTGGGCAGGGAAACCAACAATTTTGCTGAACTAGCAGCCTTGAAACTGCTACTTATTCTCTGATGAAAAAGGGATCACAAAAATTCAGATCTTTGGTGACTCTTACGTGTTGATCAATTAGATTGACTGCGATGTTGAAGACCAAGCTTGGTAATTAATCCTAGAGATGTGAATTCGATTTGTCAGGTGTCAAATTCAAGGAAACCAACAGGTCTCACAACAAGTATTATCTTTCGAAAAAATAATTATTGCACAGCAGTGTCAACTGGGTCTAGCCTGGGTTGTTGTGAGGAGTGTTATCCTCCCCACCTAAGTCACCGTATTCGGCGAATTTTCGCCTTGAAATTCGAAATTCGCTGAATTTTTGTGATGGGTGAACTAAATCGTTAAAAATCGCCGATTTTAAAGATGGATTTGAATTCAAATGGTTCAGAAATTCTCAACGCAAACTAAATCGCCTCGAATTTCTCAAAATCAGGGTAAATTTGTATAATTCCGTTTTTATTTGGGTTTCGGAAACCTGCGGGTAAAAATGAGACTCTTGCTCATTGTAAATCGCGTGAGTGCGCATTGTGAGGCCGCTTTCGTGATCTGCGATTTCCTTAACTGGTGAAGTGAGGGCTGAGGCTGCAGCTTCTGAGGCACGAGAGTATTGCTGACGGTCTAACGCCTGAGTTTTAGACTTGCCATCCCGCAGACACAGATGCAGAGGGTAGTCCCGAGTCCTATGTGTGTGCACACTAACAACGAGCAGCCGCATGTGGCCGTCCCATTCTAATAGAAGTCTCATTATCACTTCTATTGCGCCATTTATTCTTCAAAACTTCAGAAAGAACGCGTCACTCTGAACAAGCAGCCAACTTATCTAAAATCCCTTATTATGCGTTCACCCACTGTTTAATTATGAAAACTAATGAGGTAAACTGAGTGAGGCAGGGCTACGAGGAGAGTGTTTTGCCCAGTTAAGACTGGATTGGGCGGGACCCCAAATAATAATACGATGCACATCGTTTAGACACTAATAGTAGGGTTGGGTAATGAAATTTTCCATATATTTTTTAATACCCAATTTTTATAATTTTTCATATATTTTTTAATACCTAACTTTTATAGTCGGTCGAACTTAATGCCGAATTTTATAGCCAAATATTTTATTGCCGTTTTTTTGTAGAATTTCAAGGCCTCCGAACTCGAACACAAATTCGAACCAGGTGACTTAGCTCCCCACCTAGGTTCAATTCCCAAAAGTGGCATTTTGAGCTCTTAATGAATATATTATCATCATGGCCTTGAGCCTTGTGTGACAGCCTTGAGAGTCTGCATAATCCAGTTTACCCTTGTTATTATCTTTGGAATGGCAAGAAGTGCCTGGTGGGTTTCCCAAGTGTGGATTTCATGGAGAAAAAGGTTGTAAAGCCGTAGAAACCAGACATAAGCAATCGCTGCAAGCTAAGTCACACAGATCATGTTTGTGTTTGAATTCGGGGACAAATGAAATTTTTAAAAAGTTTGTTAGTGCAAGAACATATAAGTGGATTCCATTATAACTTCAAGTATTCAAACAACTTTATATATATGTATCATTAAATTTTGGGGACAAATGAAATTTTTAAAAAGTTTGTTAGTGCAAGAACATATAAGTGGATTCCATTATAGCTTCAAGTATTCAAACAACTTTATATATATATATATATATATATATATATATATATCATTAAATTTGACCAAAGAATATGTCAAGTTAAATGTCAATGCCAAATACACACATATAAGGTTTTGCTTTTATTATTTTTAAGTTGAAGAAGAAATGAATATTTTTTTAAGCTAGTAACCAGAGTTTCGAACCGGTGACCTTACGCAAGGAGTTCCTTAACAGTACAGCCATTCACTGTCTATTCTACACCCTGTGGGAAAGAAAAAATGAATATTAACATTATTGAAATTTTTAAATAATTTTTAAATTCACCCCTACTTGAGATGCAAAAAAAATATCAACATACAAGATGACTAAGGCTACAGATACTTGAGTCAAAACCTTCAGAAAATTCTTGTTGGCAAAGTTATTCCTGTAAGACTCTAGCTAATGTTTCCCTATTGGACAGTTCGATACTGATAGCAACCACAAGTGACAAGAACACCGGCCTCTGATGGACTGGGAATCACCCAGAATACTTTTCTGCAACGATTGTTTCCCTGAGTACCAAAGATCTTGAAGAGCCTTTGGAAACACCCCAAATCATCAAGGGCTATGGATATTATCACCAATGAAAGTCGTCTTGAAATATACCTAAATTAAAAGTTATGATTGCCAAGCTAATGTGTACAACCAGAAAAATAAATCATTGATAATGAGAAAAAGATTATTGCACTTCCCATCGCTACTTCTAAACAAAATAGAACTGCCATCTATCATCTTGCCATTTATATTGTTATTTAAAAATAAAATAGTAGTTTTGAAGTGATATAGAGCTACCCACAAAAAATTAAACAAGGATCTGACAGAATCAAGAACTGCCATCATATCACCTATGTACATATCAAACGCATTGATTGTGCTTCAAATATCCTTAAACCAAAATTTTTGGTTAAAATATTCGTGGCATCCTTAATAATTTTTACTAGTTAATTATTTTTTTCTAAAAGGTGACCACATTTCTGAATAAATTAGTAAATTAAGTAGGTTCCTTGGAATATATATTGCATCATCATATATCCTTATAGTGTATATTGTATATACTCTCATATTATGCCTTTTTCATAAATGCAATCTCTTAATACTTTCATGGAGTCTTTTCTTATTTTAAATACTTCTGATGTTTTTCTTAAATACACTTGATACAAATCATGCCCATGATTAAAAATGGCAGCATAAGGAGTTTGTGTTATTTACTGTAGTGCATCATTTATAAGTTATAACCAAAACAAATTTAAAAAGGGGTTTAAGGTAAAAGACCTAAAGCAAAGGTGCCTTTAAATTAATGTACAAACTATGTCTAAAGCTTAAATCATTGAAGTAAAGCATATCACTAATTTTGTATGGGACCTTCCCAATACACCACTTAGTTTCGAGATTGTCAAGAAAGGTACCACAATGATGTCAAGTATGAAGCAATCATTACTTCATCTCCCAAGGAAAGAAATTACCATTCCAGTCTGAAATCAGAAATTGATTGTCACTTGTATATCATCGTGGTTATTCATTATAATTTATACCAATTTTTGGATGACGGGGCATTGAAATGGTACACAAGTTATACAATCTCCACATTTTCTTATCTGGATAAAACCTTTCATGGATGCTTGGTCCAGTAAAATTAAGGAACAAAAAAGTAGAATCTTCTTGTCAAAAGAATTATCTCATCAACATAAATTTTAGATCAAATATCTTGAGAATGCTACAAAGATCTTCAATACAAAGTGCATATACTACAATGCAAACTAAAAGATCAGGTCAACAAGGAGGATTGTCTTAAAAAAGGGTTTGAGACAGAACAATTTTGCAAGTCAGGGATCAAGCATCAATTCTACAAGATGTCGCAACACAATGAGACCGAGAATTGCAACAATGGGGTAAGCAAAAACAAGCAGTCCAAGACTCCAAGAGGACCAATGGTAAAATTTCAATAAGGTTATATTAGACTTGGATAAGGAAATTACTCGTCTAAGAACACAGTATCATAACCCTGCTGACTGAAATTAAGCGATTGAAGCAAAAAGAGATATCAATTGCAAAAGTCAACAAAGAAACATCTACCAAAACAGTCAAATCAAGTACATTTTCGTAAGTCAACAAGCAAATTTTCAATGAAGAGACTTTTACACATTCAATCATAGTCGAAATCGTAAGAGTCGCAATTTGAAATACTGCTGCTCCACAAAATGGAATTGCACAAATGGTTACTGTGACATTGTCTGCAATATACACTAATGAGCCTGTAATTATTATTTTAATATATTCACAATTATATTTAAAAAATAAGCATTAAACATTATCATAAATGTGTAACAGGTTAAAATTTAACTTAAAATACATTACTTACAATTGACGCTTGGACATATCTTCTCTCGAGACTCCTTCAGCAGCAGGTGTGCCTTCCAAAATAAGCCCTTCCTATTCAATGTTAAATCATAAAGCAATATATAAGCACAAATGCAAAAAGTGTCATCATGTCAGTAAAGGAAACTCTAAATAAAGCAACTACGGCATTGTAAGTCACTCACCTTTGTAAGATATAGGTTGCGCTGATCGTGATCCGGCTTTTCTGTCTTTTCTTTTGCCTTCTGATTAGCTGCTGTTTTATCCATGGCCCTAAAGACTGTCAATGGTCTGCCTTTCATTATTATCCCTGAATCTGCCAAACCATGTTTTATTTCAGCTGCAGATATGGCAGCTTCAGCTCCTTCTATTGTTTCGAATTCAATGAATGCTGTTCCTTTTGGCCGCCTTTATCACCAGAATCACTAAGATTAGATCCAACGACTACTCTGGCATTGTAAATTAAATACTTTTAATTTGCTATACACACCACACTAGGTGAGAGACAAAAACTAAGCTTTTAAAACATAAAATAACTATTCAAATTGAAAGAATCCAATTGGAGAAATAACAAAAATAACGTTCACATACTTTGTCAACTGATGAAGAACACGGTGGACAGATCTTATTTTCCCAAAAAACGTGAACCTTGTTTTTATCTCTTCATTATCAACCTCAAATGGAAGATTACTGATAAAGATAGTTCTTTGCAAACTATTTTCATTTTGAGGTTGAGTAGAGGCTTGAGTGACTATTTTTGCCTCAGTTTTAGCAATTTCTTGTTCAAAACCCACTCTTATAGTTTTTTCCTTTAGAGACATTTTATTATCAACAACTGCAACCTTTACTTCACTCAACTCCTCAGTGTCATTTTTACCACTCATGGTCAAAGCATCGTTGCCTTTTTCACCAGAATCAATTATATTGCTAAGGACTTTCCGTGCAATATCCATCTCCTTTAAGATGTCAAAATGTTCTGAATGAATTTTACCATCATCTGGATCGAGTGCAGGGTTATTATCAGCTCTCAGAGTTTCATCATTCTCATTATCACATAGTTGAGTGCTGGAGCTGGGATGTTCATCTATACTGTCACCGTCTTCATCTTCACTTGCAGTCTCATTATCCTCCAGGTCAGAAACTCCACTGCCAGGAATTACTTCTCCTGTGGCACACATATTGAATTGCATTACAATGGGTAACTAAAAAATTCCAGTTACAAAATAGCTGGCACAGTACTAAGATAACCAAGAAAGTTATCGATGACAATTGTCAGTTCATCATCTTTGATACTAAAACCACCTTCATAATCGCAAGATAAAAACACAGAAAACAGAACACCATTTTTAGATGTTACTTCCTCTCTAAACATGTACAGTAGTTTCGGCATATACATATCAAGAAAAGCAAATAAATATTAAAGGACTGAAGAATTTGTATTATTAGCCGTTTTGGCAAGGGATGGGACTAAAGTTCCTTGAAAGTTATAACTCTTAACAATTAACGTGCATCAATGTTGGTTATGAATTGAAACAGGTAGATCAACCATGGTTGATATCCTACTTACTACTGCTTAAGAACTGGAATTTCTAACTATCATATTTTTCCCAAGAAGACAGAACCCCCTTCAACACAATCTCATTTGTGTAAAGTTCAAGGTTCTACAAAAATTTTATCATGAATTTGAAAAATGCTTTGTAAGCTTGTACAACAGTTGTATTCATCGGAAAATGATAATACAATGTGTCCAAAAATGTTAAACCAGAAAGGTAAACTTTAGATCATTTGAAACCCAATTTGTCTGATTGAGGCATCCTGAAAAAGTCATAGACAGGGATCAATGTAAATCTGAACCTAGCTCATATTGTCTGAATAATCAAAAAGAAACATTAAATAATGCTGGGCCAAAACAAGAAGCTTGCAAGGGCAAATTTCTGAAATTGGCTCTCTGAAACTGAAGTCTTCATTTAAAGCATTTCTTTCAATAATTTCAGTCCCCCATTCTGATTAGAGGAGCCAAGTCAAAAATAAGAAGAGGCTCAAAAGAACTGTTAAAGAGGATATTTGTAGGCAGTGTTGGTTTGCAGCAATTTTGCAAATGTCATTTTGAGGAAAACAGGATCATGAAATAAACTTATTGGAAATACCAGAGAAAATATCAGAAATTATCAGAAAATATTGGCAATCATAAAGTATAAACATGTACCTGACAAACATCGAAAAAATCAGAAACATCAACAACCTGAATAACTCAGACAAAAATAAAAATATTGGCAGAACTTGGAGATTTTTGCAACACTGGTTTGCAGACTATAAAGAGAGGTGTACAGAACTCTTAAAAGGAAAATCTGAATGTATGGTAATTGACTGATCCTAGCGTTCCTTGATTATTTATAAAATTGACACCATTTTAATCATCACAAATGTACATCTTCAAAATACTACTTTTCTATCCCAGAAATTTCCAGCTTTAAAAATAGGCTCAAAGGAACGGAACTTTTCAAGGAGAACTTTGAAGGCAAGGAACTCAATTGAGTCTAGAATTTCGTTGTTTTTTTAACAAAACTGGCCCTATTTTAACTTGTCTAAATGTGCTCTCCCATTAAGTTCATACCAAGCTTAATCTTTCTTTTTTAACTGCAGAAGCTGATCAAGTGTTGTCGTGAGATGATCTAGTATTTTCTTGTAATACACTTCTGTCTTGATCTGTCTTATGAGTTGAAGAAAGTTGTCCTTACCAAAAGAAACCAGAAACAATGTGTACCTTTGAAGATAAGATAAGATAATTTTATTAATATCCAACAAGTAACCATAACTAGGTCAAAAGGACTGCTAAGTATATCATAAAAAATACATGGTGGAAGTGTGAGCGCAGCTACTATAGAAGCATATCTAACCTTTAAGACCAAAGACCTAGAATCTAAAGTCTACTATCTAATAAATAAAAAGATACAAAGCTGGGAATCCTATTAAAGAATGGATCCCTCTCAAGAACTCGAGAACTGAGAAATGCCTTTACTAGAGGTGCTTGGCGAATGTGATCGAGGTCTTGAACAGCCATCACCTACTGATGAGGAGGAGGGGAAGCTTCTAATCTCTAGATCTGTACTAAAACTAGGTGGATTCCTCCTACCATCCCAAGGTCAAAGTAAAGAAACTCGCAATGGAGGGCTGTCCAAATGAACTAGAAAATCTGGGTACAACATGCTGCCTGGAAGCTAAGTTACCAAAAACGTCCAAGTGACACCCTTGAAACGCCATTCCCCATTTCTGATACTGAAACTGGTACGAAATGGTGTTGAAACAGCAGTGATACATTTCACATGAAGCGGATACGGATCAGCTGACTTGGATGCAGATCCGCCGAAATTGAAAACGGATCAGCTGGAATTGGAAATGGATAGGCCAAAAATGGATACGGATCTGCCTAAATGTGATTCGACTTGAGCAAAATTGTGATATGTTTCATTAATTCCTTCGTTTTCGATTTTTTATTGAACCAGTTCTAGAATAAACAGAAACCCTAGTGAGCCCGCTACATACCTAAAACAAATTCGATCTTCATTACTTTACATTCCAGTCTCTATTGCTCTTTGTTTCGCCCGTGAAGTGAGTCTTGCTGTTAAAGATTTCGATCTTTGTCAAAGTCGTTGGCCGATTCGAGTCCAAGTTCTTCAGTGTTCACTCTATTGTCGCCTAAAACCGGCATGCGTGTGCTGAAGCCCAAAAAGTGAGCACACCAGCTAGATGACAACTCTCGAGAGAGAGAAGCCAATGTCACCACACTCCTCTCTACTCGCTTCAAGTTGTCTCTTCTCCAACTCTAGGGGGGCTTCCCTAAGGTAGGATTGCTAAGGCAGGTGCAATGAAGGGCAGGGTGAACTGAAGACGCTGCCTTAGAAAAACATTTGTAACAAAAAAAAGGTACTTTGATTGAGTGATGGGGAGAAAGGGAGGATCAGTCCTCAAGGGAAGACCAGTGTCAGTATCAGAACGGAGAATGGAGTCAAAAGAGGACTCAGGGAGGCCTTGCGCTTCACATAAGTGAGATTGATCTAGCACGTTCCATAATCAAAGACAAGAAGAATGTAAGTATAACTGACTACTATCCATTACTCCTAAGATCTTTAAAAACACAACGACAAACAACTTGACAACTGCAAATACTTGCCCAATGGACTAGATTGATAGCCTTCTATGCTAAGTCACCTGACACGGGGACACGAGACACGAAGGACACGGGGATTCGAGTGTCCGACACGGGCACGGTGACCCCCGGAATCAGGACACGTTATATCTATATATATATATATATATATATATATATATAAATATTATATATATTAAAAATATCGACATATAGATCCAAATTTTTACAAATATTCAATAGAAATCAAAATCAATGCACATTTATCCTCTTATCCATAATACTCAAATGTCCCATGGCAAAGGACCCTTCAGAGTCACATAATACTCAAATGTCCAATGGATATTGTAGTATATGATGCATCTCAAAACGAAATGCTCCTCAAACTCCACCTCCTGCAAATGGGATAACTGACATATCCTCTTCACCTGTTCAATACAATGATAAAATTTGACCTGATGCTGGTGAGAGCAAACCCTGAGATGGCTGAATGGAAACTTGAGACCATGTGGCCAATGATACTATGTGTACTCGGGGTGGACAATGGGCCCATCCCCGCACTGCAAAAGGTGTTCCAAGTAGAAGGCCACCTTAGAGAGCAAAAGGCAGACGTTATTCTACTATATGAATGAAAGATTAGTGGTTTTGTTCATATAGTTTTTGCCAAATTATAAGAGGCTCTTTGTGGTAAGCCAACTTTATTTGCAACTCAAGTTAACATTGTCTTCTATAGATGTAAGAAAGGACCGAAGCATTTCTTTGCTCTCTGTGAGAGAAAACAACTGTTTTTCTTTCCATTACTTAGTTTCTTTGCCTTTTCTTTGCTTCTAGTGCTCAATTGTACTTTATAGTAGACTAGTGATGCATTAGCTTGATTACATGCCAATTAACTTGTTTATGCATTTTTTCTTGTTTCAACTGTGAACACTAGTTTGTTGACAATGATAGCTGTGGCTGATTAGTGTACTTAATGAGTTTTTATTATTGCTATCACTTCTTTCTGCAGTAATCTTTCTTAATATTTTACTGTCTAATATATTGAAGGTTTATGGAGCATTGAGATTGTCTGTGAAAATATTGCTAATGTGGAACTCCAAGCTACAAATAGATGTCAAAGGACCCTTCAGTGCACATTTAACATTAGTAATTACACATTTAAATCCTTTAAATCTTCTTCACCTGCACACCAAACACACTTTAGAACCCTCTCCACACTTGCAAATGATAAAAAGAAAGTGAAATTTTTTATTTAAAGCAATTCTGGGCGTTTTTTTAGTGGAAAAAGTGTCCTGTTTTCTGGACACGCACTGACAGTCCTCGGACACGCGTGTCCAAAAACAGGACACGCTGCAAAGACGTGTCGGACACGTTTTGTCAGTGTGTCCGTGTCCGACACGCGGACACGGGACACGCAGGCCCTTTTGGACGAATCTGGTTTCATAGCTTCTATGCTATATTTATTCTACAGCTTATAATCAAACATGCAACCATGAAAGAGATGCCCAAATGTATCCAAAAGCCCATCATGATTTTTCTATTCAGCTATGGGGAAAAATCCTCCCAACTTTTTTCCATCTTTACAATGGAGAAGGCTGGTCCTTTTAAAAGACACAAAAAAGCCCTTTTCTTTTTCTTTTAAAAATAAAAAATAATGAAAAAGTGAAAAGCTAGATCCCTTTTTTCTCTAAGAAAACTTATTACATTATTAAAAGGGAATCTACTATGATTTATTGGTTGTAACTCTCAAGTCACCAAAGAATAATGCTAATCAAATCCATCGGCTGCTAAAGCGTGAGTTTAACTAGGTGGTTTTAGCTATAACAAAAGGGTGATGCAAACAAGTGCAACGCTCTAACAGCCACGTAATAGGCACACTCATAGCAATTGTCAACCACTGCACTCGAATTTTTCAATATTTGAGTCAGAGTTTCCACATGGATGGATTCCACCAGCCAAACGATTCTGTGGCAGTTTTATGTCTTTACCATATTCAAAAACCAGCAAGACAAAAATCATTGGGTGATCTCCTGTCAACGACTGTCGATGAAGAAAGGAACTCGGGTTCACTGGTGGCATGACTAGCTACCCCCAAAACGTCATGTGGCCAACACAGCTAATCCCACAAACAGAGGAAACGACTGCCAGAGAAACCACATCACGGTGAAACTGCCACAAACTGCTCTTCCAGCTGCCAACGCCAATGTAAATGTGAGTTCACTGTAATGACAGACTGTCGTGTGTGAATGTACGAGATCTGCACGCCCCACTCTGCTTCAACACCCACGTGAAAATGTGGCAACTCTCGGTGGCTAACAGAACATGACTTACGGGATTCCCCACCATCAGCGGCCAGGAAAACTGTGGATACATAACTGCTGCGACAGATGGTCATCATAAAGCCGCTGAATGACCGTCTGAATCTGATGGGCGATTGTTTGCACAGATGGACGGAAAAGGTTTGAAGTTGTAAACAACTTCTTGCTCACCGTGTCACGAATACCATTCGGAAACCCGCCAGCGACAACGAAAGAACCGACAAGAGGATCAATCTAGTGGATAAGCAGGCCCAGAATGGTGCTCCTAGCTCCATGTATTAGTATGTCACCCCAAACTTCTTGTAGTAAGTTAACTCATCCTAATGAGTGAAGCTACTCCTAGCGCCCCTTTGGTGGATGCAATATCTATCAATTGAAACTTCAAGAGTTGATCCACGCCAATCTTGATTCTCGGGTTGTCAATGGGACGCCACTCTCGAACTCCACGGGCATCCAACTCGAGCAATTTGATCTTTAAGACTTTGCAGTATGGTTCGTGTTGTTTTCAACGTCTCTGGTTTTGCACCAGGGGATTCATTTAATGGATGCTGAACAATCTTATAATCTAACAAATACTGTTGAGATTTGATTTCCTTCTTACCCAAAATTTCACCTCTACTTTGCAATCCATCATGAGGAAGAGGAGATTCTATTATTTTAGGCTTCTTTGTAGCAATCTCCAAGAAGGCATCCACTAGTGCATCTGCAAACTCTGGATCATTGATGTGGCATGGAAGTCTCCGAACCTGTCTTTCCTTGGTCTTTTGAATGGATCTCTCCAACTCATCAATTAGTGTGCCTGTTGCTTGTGGATCATAGAAAGGCTTACCAGTAGCATCCAAAGCAGACACGCCCTTCTCAGGAAGCAATATCCTCACAGGAGAAGAGGAATTATTGAGCTTCTTAGAGATGAAGTCCACGAATTTCTTGTTTTCCTCCACTGTAGTTCGCATAAGAGTTACTAGGTCATTGTGCACATGAAAATTTCGGTGACTAAAGTGAGATGGAATTGCCTCTTTACGTCCAAAGTTCACCATATCCAAGACCCCTATACTGAGAACTAATGGAATCTTCTTCTTTAAAACGACATCACAACGCTGTTCATTACATGCCATGACACCTCCCATCATGTAATCAGCAACTTCTGTGGTTGTAATGTCTAAAATTCCCTGTAAAAAGCCTCCTATTACTAGCTCTTCCATGGCTTTACCTCCAACCCCAGTGGCATGAAATACCAATGCTACATAGCCTTTTGCATCTAGCTTTTCTTTCACGGCGTTCACACAGGGTGTCGTCACCCCAAACATGGTCATACCTATACTTGTCTGTCTGTCTTCGTTGTCTGAAGCACACATTGCCATCATTCTGCCAGCAATCACCCCTGCTGCTGCAGCTGCTGCATTGAACAATACAGTCCTACTTACGCTGTTAAGCCCACTCAAATCCAGCACTGAAGGAAGCAGTATTAGATCAGATGTTCCAATGTAAGGGGCTGTTTGGCCACTTGCTACTGTAGAAACTATGAACTTCGGCACTCCAAGGGGAAGGGCCCTTAGAGAAGGAGCAATGAAAGAAGTTCCTCCACTTCCTCCTATCCCAATAGCTCCCACTAACTCCCCTTTCAAATAGGCTTCCATCAGGAAGTGTTCAAGGGCTTTTCCAATGATCGAAACTCCTTCTGATCTATCACTTCCAAGGGCAGACTGCAGTTGATGTCAAACAATCTATACAAAAAAAAACGTTACCAATTAGGTGGTAACACACTCTTCAGCAGTCTTCCAGCTGACAGATCGCTTTACATCATTTGCTATTGTTCCAGGCTCCAGCCTACGTCCAGGTATGTTCGATTTTTTGTTTTTCCTTGCTATTAATTCCCTTTGCAGTTTACGGTTTACCTCATTTACACTGTTGAAACTTTACAGTTACCTCATTTCCCAAGTGATTTGAAATGGATCACTCTATAATTTTTCATCCTTTGTAGGGGTCTCGTAGACTAGAATGTCCAAACAATTAAAAAGTGAGTGCAGAAGTATGCCAATGTGCCCATAAATGTGTCTCGATGTGTGTCTGATGTATTTCAATTTTCTAAATGTTCATATAATTGATGTCTTTATTTCTGCTATTTATCTGTCCCCATATAGCCTGTTTCAGGGATGTGTCCTGTGCTGGACATTGATATACCCAGGAACCCATGTCCCAGTGTCAGATGACTTAGACAAATTAGATTGCAGCCAAAAACAGCACACTCAAATGACTAATGGTTTCTTTGATATTATGGGTAAAGATGTTATACTACGAAGTCCTAGTTGTCTCTTAATCCTGTTTATTTACTCGATACAGAAAATTTATGTAAAATACTAAAATAAGCAGTGGGAAGTTGGGAGTTGGGAACACTTTCATAATTCATATATAGAAGAACACACAACCTTTGATGCTAGTTTGAGCTCTAAGCCTCACCAGTATATGCCATAAAACCATTTTTTTTAAGATCTGTCTGCATGTTGCTATATGAAGAGTCAAGACTGCAAAGTGCAAACACTTGTTAAAACTTAAAACTTAATATGCAGGTCAGCAGGTGGTGGCAGCTTTTGCGTTTGAAGTTAGCTTGGATGTCTTTCTTCAATCTTGTCTTGGGCTTGACTGACATTAAGATTGTTAGAATTTTTGGAACTGGGGAGTTATACCAACTTATAACTTAATATATTTGCATTTATATTGATTTGAATGCAATTGCATTGCAGACACTTTTGTGCTGCCAGCCTGCCACCAACTATATCTTCCACAATATGTATATTATATAAAGCAATTTCAGAGTCCAGACTATCAGTTAGAATTAAAAACTTATAATTTGTTCCTACAGGACCTACACTTTACATATTTGGAATCCCCGAGCATCGTTCTTTGAATATCAGATCACTTTGTATATTTCTGAACCTGCAGGGTATAGCAGCATAGCTACAGGAGCAAAGCTTACTATTCATGTGCATCATGGAATCATCATCCGTGAATGTTGGGGTGCAAGAAATTGAATCTGCCCTATTGAAAAAATTGATCCAACACTTGTACATTCATGGAAAGGGAACACATCAATTTAGGGGATCCCAAAGTTGTGAGAAGTGTTACTGAGTACCATTTTGATGAACCATTGCCTATGGTAGATTATGGATGCACAAGACCTAGATTTACCATAATGGTACACTTCACTCATACATTGATTGTTAATGACACATTATTTACCTATTCATGGAGCTCCCTATCATTTTTGGGCTGTTTTGTCCTCATCATGGCATAGATCTTCATATCTTGTAGAGCCCTCTTTCTCAATGGCTATGATTCACACATAAAGATGACTTGCGGAGAGCTTTCCTAAGACAGCTTGTGCATTGGTGGCTATACTAGGCATCTTCATAGCATGGATGTCCTAGTTAGTAGAGCGCTTGGCTCATTACTATGGTTTGACGATATTTGGAGGCTCCTCCATGAGTGTGCACTAGTATATTTGGCTTGGTATGACAACTTGATGGCATATATTGATGTTTCTATTCAAGCGGTCTAGCTCTTTGGACATGTTTAATGCTTGAGGATACTGTGCTAATGGTCTTCCCTGGAGCGCTCTTGACCTTTGGATGTATTTCACACTCATGGATGGTTTAGGGTTGATATTCCTTAAAGTACTCTAGCTCTTTTGGTGTCCCTTTAACTTATGGAAGATTTATGGTCGTTTTTTTTATGGAGCACTGCAATACTTGTGATGTACTTCACTCTCAAAGATTGCTTGGTTGGTGGTATTTAATGGAGTGCTCTCCTTTCTAGCATAGACTTCATGTCTTGGCATTCATCTCTCTTGGAGGACTCTTGTTGCTTGACACTAGATTGACATTGTCGTATGATCACCCATCACTTCTGATGGAACGCTCTTGTTATTTGGAGTAGTTTTCATTTGAAGGTGAGTGAAGGTTGGAGCGCTTTAGTTTGTTGGATGCAGTTTGCACTATTAGATGAGTTATGATGGGTTTCTACTTGAGCATTCTTGACTTTAAGTACCATGTTTGGTATCTTGGTTCCATTGGCTACCATTTAGTATAGAACGCTCTCCTTGTTTTTCTTTCTTGCCACGCGTGGGGGCATGCTTCCATCATTGATCGATGCTCTCCTTAGTTCAAGGATCTATCTTGCACATATACTGATGAGATAGTAGTAGAGGTCGATGAGTTGGTTGATATGTGGACATCATTTTGTAAATTTTCCTTCAAAATTCAAACTAGGGCTAAACAGTATATTTATTTGTTACTGATAACCACACATGAATTTCTTTTACTAGTATTGAAGCGGAAAGTAAATACTAAGAAACATCAACAACAATCACATAAATATAGACATAGTGTTTTGGATATGGAAACCCCCAGATAAAACCCAAGATGGGAAAACCGGTGCAGCGGTCAGATATGAAATTTTATTAGGAAGATATGGAACAATTACAATCCAACAGATAAATTCACCCAACCTAGTGAAATACAACCTCTCCAAAATCACTGGGCAAACCCAGCAACACGGTACAGCCCCTGCGTAGCTGTACATCCCCTACATTAGCAATACAGCCCTCTTGCATCAGTTGTATTGATCCGTACGGTCCTGACGTCAGCTGTACGAAATCCACACATCTGTACTATTGTTGTTGTACGGCTTCCTCTGCAGAGTTTTGCGGCCTCCTCTGCGTGATCTTGTACAGTCTGGTGCTCAGCCTGGTAACTCGGTGAATCTATTGGGTGAGTGCTCCTTCGTCTTCGCAGCAAACTTCTCTGTCTGACTTTTTTGTTTGCCTGTATCTCTCCTGTGTGTGTGTCCTCTCCACCAAATCTTCTTTTAACTCAATGGCTAAGCGAAAACCCTAACCCTCATTATGGATCAATGGATGCGATCCTCCAGTGAGATCAATGGCCAAGATTAGACTAGCCATCACTTAAATTATTTCACTTTTCACTTTATAAAAGTGATTCCATTAAGTCAAAATCAAATTAGATTAATTAATGTATTTTCCTAAGTCCAAACTTAGGAAAATCGCATTAATACATTTGGATTCCTGTTTAATGTCTTCTTAGCATGCAATGCTAGAAGACCTTCCTTGTTGCCACCTTCTAACACTCCCTCTCAACGAGGAAGGGACTTAGTAGCAACCCCAACTTGTCTCTGAACTTCACAAAACTGTGTCTGCAAAGTGCCTTGGTGAAAATGTCTACCACCTCCTAATCTGTCTGAATGTACTCCAACAAAATGGTTCCTTTCTGAACACAATCTCTCAAGAAGTGGTACCGAATGTCTATGAGTTTGCTCAGGTCATGGAACACTGGATTTTCAAATAGCCTGATGCCACTCTGATTGTCACAGTGAACTATTGTAGCCTCTCGCTCACACTTGAACAACCCTAAAAGTAACTTCCTCAGCCACATTCCCTCACAAGAAGCCAAACTGGTTGTCATGTACTCAGCCTCTATCGAGCTCAATGCTATTGACTTTTGCTTCCTGTTGAATCAAGAGACAACCCCTGATCCAATGTTGAAGCAGCAACCTGAAGTGCTCTTCCGATCCTTTACACATCCTGCCCAGTCATCATCTATGAATCCTGCTAACTATGCACTCCCCCTGCGCTCATAAACCAGCCTATACTCTAGTGTACCTCTGATGTAGCGACGTATGTGCTTTGAAGTCGTCCAATGATCTCTCCGATGGTCCACCATGAACTGGCTCAAAGAGTTTTCTGCAAAGCTAATGTCTAACGGTGTGTTGACCATATACATAAGCGATCTGATAAGCTGGCAATACAATGTAGGATCAAATCCGTATAACCCTGATGCATCAATCTTCCTCTAGTTGGAAACTAGAGGTATGGCCATAGGCTTGCAATCCACCATCCTAAATATCTTCATGATCTCCACTGCATACTTCCCCTATCCAATGAAGAAGCACTCGTCTCTCTTCCAAACCTCCAAGCCTAGGAAGTAATGCATCAACCAAGGTCTTTCATCTCAAACTCAACTACAAGGTTAGACTTGCACTCGTCAATCAGCCTCTCATCTCCTGTAAGAAAGAGATCATTTACATATAAGACCAGTATGAGAGGCACCTCACCTGACAAGAAGTACAGGTTGTGGTCCGCCTCACTCCGTTGGAATCCCATCTCCCGTAAATAGTTGTCTATCCTCGAGTACCATGCTCGAGGTGCCCGCTTGAGCCCATAAAGAGCTCTTTGCAACCTGCATACATGTGTCTCCCTGTTTTCCACATCAAACCCCTTGGGCTACTCAGTGAATACCTCCTCTTGTATAACTCTGTTAAGGAAGGCAGTCTTGACATCCATCTGATGAACACGCCAACCCATCTCAGCTGCTAATGAGGTTATGGTCTGAATAGAAGAATACCTGGCAATAGGGGCGAAGGTCTCCTCATAGTCAATACCCTCCTTCTATGAAAACCCCTTTGCCACGAAGCGCGCCTTGTACTTCTCCACACTTCTGTCTGCTACATGCTTCACCTTGTATATCCATCTGGATCCCACCATCTTTTTACCTTCTGGCCTCGGCACAACCTCCCATCCCTGATTCTTCATGATTGAGTCATACTCCTCAACCATGGCCTCCTACCACACGTCATGTTGTGTAGCCTCCTCAAAACTGGAAGATTCGGAGTTAATCAACTCCGTCATCAATGCCATATAGTTAAGTCTCCCTGGTGGTTTGCTCCGCCTCATGGAGCTCTGTGGAAGCGTCACCTTCCTGGAATCCTGAACTATGGACCTAAACCACTTAGGTCGTGGCCTAGTGTCTACCTACTGCAACTGTTGGATATCCGTCTCCTACTGCAGCTCATCCACCATGTCAATGACTGAAGGATCCTGTCCACCTGACTCCCTCTAACTACCAGAACCTGTGCTCTGTCTGTACCTGTGGCTCCTCCAACTTGACCCCCAAGTCCTGTGTTGGCTGCTCCTCTGTTGGTAAGTCCATAGATCTCTACAAGGCTCTATCCTCATCAAACTGGACATTCCTGCTCACAATGATCCTCTTTTAAGCAGGAATATATACTTTGTATGCCTTCAAAGTCTCATTGTAACCAACAAGTAACCCCTTCTCTCCAGAAGGGTCCAACTTCTTCCTAGTGTCAGCATGAATGTGACAATAGCAGACACTCCCAAATATGCGCAAGTGGCTCACATACGGTCTAGTTCCTATGAATACCTCCTCGGGTGTCTTCCTCCCCAAAGTTGTGTGGGGGCACCTGTTTTGAATGTTAATTGTGGTCCAATATGCCTCGGTCGAAAGGAATAGTGGTAATCCATGATCAAATAGCATGGCCTTGGTTGCTCCTACCATTGTCCAATTCTTTCTCTCTACCACTCCATTCTACTGCGGGCTATGAGGCACTGTGTGATCCTTCTTGATCCCCTCCAATGAGCAATACTCCAAGAACTCATTGGAGGTTTACTCACCCCCATTGTCCATCCTCAATACTCGGATCTTCCTTCCTGTCTGGTTTTCTACGAGAGTCTTGAACTCCCGTAACCTCTCTAAGACCTTTGACTTGGCCTTCAAGAAATAGATCCAAGTCTTCCTGGAATAGTCATCAATGAAAGTGATGCAGTAACTGTAGCCACTGAAAGATTGGACACTCATAGGTTCGCAAACATCTGAATGCACTAAATCCAAGGTCCCCTTAGACTTGTGCTCACTCTGTGGGAAAGGTTTACTGATGTTCTTCAACATCGCACAACCCTTGCTATGCTTATGCTTCCCCTCCTGTATCTGAGGAACTCCAATGACGGCCTGTCTCAAATGCCCCAGTGCTCCATGGTGTAAGTGTGGCATCCTCCTATGCCATAGATCACCCTGACTGTTGTTGTTGCTGACTAGAGCCTTTGCAGACTCAAAGTGTAGTCTATACACCTTCCCACTCCGGATCCCAATCACCCAATCCAAACTCCTATCTGACCCCTTGGGCCTGATATACACCCTATGGTCTCGGAACTTCACCTAAAATCCCTTGTCCTCCAAGGTGGAAACAGATATGAGGTTCTTAGTCAACCTTGGAACATATAATACGTCAACAAAACTGAGGAGTTCGCCAGACTCCCTATGAGATGAAACAGTACCAACTCCCTGCGCCTGATACTGCGCATCATCACCCAGCTCAGTGTGAAGATTTAATCCACCCTCCTGCAAGCTCTTGAAGAACCTCTTATGTCCCATCATATGACAAGATGCTCCACTGTCTATGTACCAAACGTTGTTTCCTATGGTGCTTTCCATGCAAGCTATCAAGCAAAAATCCTCATCGAAGTTTTTGCTGAACTCTTCCACCTATGCAGATCCTGCCATCTAGGTATTGTTTTTCTTCTATATGTTTGGGCACTGGGAGGCAAAGTGTCCTTGCTTGTGGCAGATAAAACATTTGACCTTGGACATGTCAAGGTTCTTCTTACCACCTTTCGTTTTCTTTGCCTTACCCTTGCTCTTCCCTGTAAGGGCTACAGCCTCTTCATCCACAATCTGTGGAGCACTGTTGGATGAACCTGAACCCCTTGCTCTTCCCTGTTAGGGCTAGAGCCTCTTCATCCACAATCTGTGGAGCACTGCTAGATGAACCTGAACCTTGACCCATGCAGGTCTCCTCCTGCACAAAGTCATCCCACAATCTTTGCTAATCAGGGAACTTCTCCTTAGCCACAACACCTTTGACAAAGGTGTCCCATGGGTTAGAAAAGCCATTGAGGGCTATCCAAACTAGCTCCTCAACCTCAGTCTTAGAGCCAAGAGATCCAAGTTCATCTCTGATCTGTGTGAGCCTTGTGAGATAAGGCATTACTCTTTCACCCTTGGCCATCCTGGTACTCCACATCCTCTCTTGCAGCACCATCTTCCAGTTTTCGTTCTTGCCCTGGTAAAATCCTTCCAAGGCCTTCCACATTTCCAATGCGGTCTTCTTCCCGGAAAGGTGAGGGACTATGTAGTTCTTCACCCCATCCAAGATGATCAACATAGCTCTGGAGTCTAACTTCGTCCATCTCGCCAACTCTGCCAAATTTGTGGGTGCAACCTTCATGGAGTCAATGTGCTCCTCTGTGTCACTGACATCCAGGATCCTTGTGATCCTTTCTTTCCAAGTAAGAAAGTTTTGAGCCCCTTGGAGTCTGTCCTCAACTCTCAACTGCACGGCCATAGTGAAGTCTACCTATCAAACCCTAGATCTGAACTCTAGGTTTGTGTCGTCAATAGATCTACCCCTAATCTATCAATACTGCTGTAGTTTCCCAGATTTAGCTCAATAGAGCTCTAATACCATGTAAATTTTCCTTCAAAATTCAAACTAGGGCTAAACAGTATATTTATTTGTTACTGATAACCACACATGAATTTCTTTTACTAGTGATGTAGCAGAAAGTAAATACTGAGAAACGTCAACAACAATCACATAAATATAGACACAGTGTTTTGGGTATGGAAACCCCCGAATAAAACCCAAGATGGGAAAACCAGTGGAGCAGTCAGATATGAAATTTTATTAAGATATGGAACAATTACAATCCAACAGATAAATTCACCCAACCTGGTGAAATAGAACCTCTGCAAAATAACTGGGCAAACCCAACAACACAGTACGGCCCCTGCGTCGGCAATACAGCCCTCCTGCGTCAGTTGTACGGATCCGTACAGTCCCGACGTCAGCTGTACAGAATCTGTATGGATGTTGTTGTACGGCTTCCTCTACCGAGTTGTACAGCCTCCTCTACGTGATCCTGGAACAATTACAATCCAGCAAATAAATTCACCTAACCTAGTGAAATAGAACATCTGCAAAATCACTAGGCAAACCCAGCAACACGATACGGCCCCTGCACAGCTGTACGACCCCTGCATCAGCAATACAGCCCTTCTGCGTCAGTTGTACAGATCTGTATGGTCCTGACATCAATTGTACGAAATCCGTATGGTTGTACTGTTGTTGTTGTACGACTACCTCTATTGAGTTGTACGGCCTCCTCTACATGATTCTGTACGGCCTAGTGCTTAGCTTGGTAACTCGTCGAATCTATCGAGTGAGTGTTCCTCCGTCTTCTCAGCAAACTTCTCTATCTGACTTTTATGTTTGTCTATATCTATCATGTGTGTGTGTCCTCTCCACCAAATCTTCTTTTAACTCAATGGCTAAGCGAAAACTCTAACCCTCACTATGGATCAATGGATGTGATCCTTCGGTGAGATCAATGGCCAAGATTAGATTAGCCATCACTTAAATTATTTCACTTTTCACTTTAAAAGTGATTCCATTAAGTCAAAATCAAATTAAATTAATTATTGTGTTTTCCTAAGTCCAAACTTAGGAAAATCACATTAATACATTTGGCTTCCTGTTTAATGTCTTCTTAGCATGCAAGGACACATGCAATACTAGAAGACCTTCCTTGTTGCCACTTTCTAACACATTTAGTTAGAGGGTATTCATTGCACATTGATGTGGTCAAAGTGTCCACCTTGGAGGTTACATGCACTACATTCTATGATAACGTTCACCTTTATTGGACCAACCTTGCACATTTATTCATGATGTATGGTTCAATGTTCTACATGTGGCCCTAGAGCATCTTTGACTCATTCCTAGCCTTGATTGATGTAGCACTCACTTGGAGGTTGGTTTGCACATACGTCTATGCTTTATCTATCGGAGTGTTCTACCTTGGAGAGCATCTATTGCATCTATGATGAAGGTTGCTTAGTTTTGGAGGAGATCTAGGTGGATACCCCCTAGACCCAGGGCCATTCACTATCTATTAAAACTTATCTCCTGGAGTGCTACACTTAGATAGCATTTGGGGACTACAAATTTGGTATTGACCTGGTATTATCCCTCATTTGTTGAGGGACCCCTCTCTTTCTCTCTTGGGGACTTGTACATGTGGCTTTGATCACCTTAGTTAATGCATTTAGTTATAACTGGGGTATTTTGGTTGTTTATTCTTCCCTAGGATAGATCTAGGATTTTATCATTATTTTATTGTAGGAAGATGATCTCAAAGCTATAAAAGACTTTGCTCTCTACTTCATTTTCCAATGTTAGATTTAGGGAGAAATCACATTGAGCCTAATCCACTGTCTATTGCTTTCTTTGAATGGTGAATTAAAGTGTCTCTTGAACGATAATGTGCTCCTCACCTTTTACTTATGAATGAGATCTTCAATTGATACTGCCTTTGGGCTAATGAAGTATTTAAGATTTTTCTTCTTTAATGTGATGGTTGTTAACTGGAAGTATAGGTTTAGTATGTATCCCAGCTCTTGATTATATGCTCTCTTACCCTTGCATGGCAACCATCCTTCCATTATCATTTACTCTAGTATTTTCCCTTCGCAAGTTTTCCAAAATTAGTAAAGCCATTAGAAATGATTAGGGTATGTACTCTAATACCCTAATCCTCCTAATCATCCCTTTCTAAATCCTTCATATTGACCTTTACACCCCATTTCCCCAATGGATAAGACACTAGTCTCTAATCCAAATATGTCTCCTAGTTATTATTATAAAGCGATTTACTAAAGCCATCTCTTCATTTTGCACTAAAGCTAATTGCAAGCTTTAGTAATCCTATCATAGGGAAGCCTCCCTTGAGTTGGAGAAGAGCCAACCTAAAGATCAAAAGATGGCTTTGTGTGGTGACATTGGCCACCCTCTTAGTTTCACTAAGCACATACCTAGAGCTTCAAGGCTTTATCTTAAAGGGTGTGAGTTTTTGTGATAACTCATAACAGTAACTAGTAACAATACACACACATTCAAAAGCATTGTTGTTGTCCATCACGCATTCACTAACATTTCCTCCATCCAACCTAAATTACAGAAACAAAAAACTGAAAGCAAGCAAAATGAGAAACGGCATGCAAAGAAATGGGAGGATTTTGGCCTTTGATAGATGAGATATGTAAATCCAAGCTATCCCCAACATATATTATACATATAAAATTTATTTGCAATATACTAGCATAGTGTCAAGACAAGAATGGGAATGTGAACCATAACTAGAACAAAACAAGAAATAGGTCCCCTGGTCTATTTTCCAGTAGCATAGAATCCAACAGTCAAATTGATCAAATAACTTTTGGCCTTGCCCTAGATTTTACGTCATGAAACAAGTGAGTGGCTCATGGGGGTGGTGATGTTCATCACCCAAACCCATTCCTAGAAGTATTTTAATTTTTCTATCAATTGAAGTGAGTGCATAAAACAAAAACAATAATAGAATAACATTAGCATCCATTAATGACAGCAACTATTCCAGGTTGCTACTACTTCCCATTGCCAATTTGTTTTCCCAATGTCTACCTCCATTTATAGTCGAAAATTCGTAAGAAGATGGTGAGGAACACCTAAACCACAGAGAGAATGTGTGGTCCTAAAAAACATGGAGTTACATTTCAGTCCCAGTGTTTCACCAACTCAAACTAAAACCTAGAGACAAGCATCGTTGTCTTCTTGTAGTTATTCATAGAGAGTTTTTCCTGCCATGATTTGTCCTTGCCCATGATCCACCTTCTATTCCATTTGTAAAGAGAGTATGGGTGTCTCCTTCTACAAAAGAAACAAGAGTTCCTTGCGTTCAAAAGGTGCAATCTTCCAATGGAATCCCATGCCTACCATATGAACTTTTGACATAACCTCCTTCGAAGGAATGCACCTTCCCCATAACTGGAGATATTGGCTCTCAAAAACAGCGTTGAAAATTCTGCCCAGAATTGACAATTCAATGCAATTCAGAATTTCACCTTCAACCTTGAAGGTTTCTCAGATCTTGGCCCTAAAATTTTCAGCCTTTGGACCAGCAATTTTACCCGCCAAGGAACAAAAACGGGAAGAGTGTGGAATCAAAGCCAAACCACACATCCTAAAGTCAACTCTGAAAGGCCCAAAGTATTCCAGGGGAAGGAAACCCCTATCTGCATAGAGACCCCTGTCTACAGAGGGACAAGGGAAGCCGATGAGAGTAGTGGAAACCCCATAACCTTCAAATTGAGTTCTTGAGCTTGCCTTGCACGCTTCTATAGGAGCTTGACCTGAACACCTTCCTTGCAAAGAAGAAGTGTTAGGTTTACATGATTGCTTAGAATTAAGTTCGCTTTCAGCAGTGGAACAAAGTACAGAGCAGTTCTAGTGTGGCAGAACATTCATCAGTCTGGTTCACCTTGATTCCAGTGCAAGTGGTACTGCTGGAATGAAGGCACAACCCGGAATGAAGGCACAACCTTAGAATAAGGCTTAAGCCTCTAAGTGAGGCACAATAGTTTAGCAGTAATTGAGTGCCTATAGCATATGCATGCAGCATGCTACATGGGCTGTCCTTAAATTTCGAAGGTTCATTTCACGCATGTCTAGTGCAGCTCCAATTTTAGTTTAGGCACTGGCATGAGGGAATTCCATTTTTAGAACTGACACAGTTTCCAAGGCAAGAGACACATGGATGCATGCAGAGTCAGTCTTCTCCAGTTGAGGCATGGTATTCTAGGCAGATAACTCATGATGGTGCATGCTTTCTTAGGGTTAGAGTTTTGTCTTTTGTTAGAGCGTGCACCACTGTGTGGTCTACAAACATTGTATCTCATGTTCCTTCCTAGTCTATAAAAGAGAGACATGTCACGCGACTGTAATAGTGCGTTGGATAACAGTTTTGAGCAGATTGCTCTGTATTTTTCTGTTGAAAGTAATAACAACTTAATATGTGATTAAGTGCAGGAAATCCAGTTGCCATCATAATTTTTTATTACTGTTTTATGCAGAATTTGTACATACAGTCCACTGCTCTATGTTTCTTTTTCATAGTTTGGTATTCATACCTTTCAGTTTTCCTGTGTGAATTCAGACGTAGCAGTGACAGCAGTTTTGAGAGTTAGTTAAGTTTCCAGCTTTCTTAGGTTTTTTTGGTTGCTGATCTGAATCATCTGATCAGCATGTTCTGAAATTTTAACAATATGGGTCACTTGCATGAGTAAAATATCAAAAATGTTTGTGTTGTAGGTCAGTGCTGATGGTCCTAGTTTACACATGAGCACTGCTCTTTCAACCTTCCTCGTGTAGTATCACTCACGCTCCACATTGTCATTCTAGGTTGAAGTCTCAGAAGTTAATTCACTCTGTATCTTTTTCATACAAATCCACTTTTTTACCTAAGGATTAGGCTGGCCTTTATACCTTGGTTCCCCATTTAGTGTTCAGAAATTCAAACAAAACCAGGAAATGAACATAAATAAATAAAATAAGTTAAACCAACTTCACATATTAGACTTAAATAACTAATGCAAATTACATCAACTGCAGTAAGAAAAATCAGCGATTATAAATTATGCCAAACAAATATAAAAATAACACTGGCATCAAAACTATCATAAACCTTATTACACAGTATACAAATTGATCTCATGGGCTATGGGAGGATGATGGTATTTTAGAACCTGAAAGAGACCATGTTACCTGGAGTGCAATCCTGGGCATCGATCAAACATTGGCTTTAGATAATGATAAAATGGATCAAACGCTTTGGTAGAAACAAGAAAGACTATAGTCCCTTTAAAGTCTATATTTTCTTTGCCTGTTCATTTTTTATTGAAAGTTTCTGTGCTTTTGTCCCTCATAGTTTTGGTCTGCGATTGGTTCTCACTTCTCACCAAGAACAACAAAGAGGCAGAAGGTTGGAAACATCAATTTTGTGAACCCGTTCATAGGAAATATGTAGGAAACATTTCCAGAACAGTTTCCGGATGTTTCTCAAATCTTGGCCACTTTGGCAGTATATAGGTTCATAATCAGGGGTTAAAAGAAATTTTCCATGGAAATTTAGTATGGCTTCCCACCAAGGTTTGCCAAACATTAACACAAAACCTCTTCCAATACATTCATGAAAATATTCAGGAATGTTGAGAATCTAATCAAAGTGTTGTCACAAACCTGTCATTGCAGTAGTAGTTGAAGTTAGGGCAGTTTCATACTTCTTCTTCGAAACAGCCCAATCAACAGCAATGGGCCTCTTACCAATTTTGGTCCCGTTGATACTTTGAATCGCCTAGATAGAATTTTTCAATATTTTAGTAATACAAATGCAGAAATAAACCATTATCAAAGACAAATAAATCAATGTTGGAATAGATCCACTTACTTTTTCAGCATCTCTCTTGCAGGTGAAAGTAACAAATGCAAAACCCTTCGATGGCCTGTTTTCAAACAAAAAAGATTGTATTCACTGTTTCAAATGATCAAAGAAAAACAAATACCATGGTTGTAAAAATTGGAGAGCCATAGACCCCAGCCGGAAGGGCTAGCTCAATCGATTGACCCATCCACGCAAGGCATGTTGCCAAGGGGGAGGCCATAGGTCACAGACTCACAAGTTCAAATCCAGTCAAGTCCCTCAGGGTTAACAGCCACTACTGTGGCTGACAGTTGAACTGCCCTCCATCCATATATTCCAGTGAAGAGAGGAGGATCCCACAAGGTTTCCATGCCAACAATTTTAAAAAAAGGAGGGCCTTGGACCCTACAATATACCTGCCATCAGATCCCTTTGGAATGGTAATATTCCAAACAAATCCTGCTGTTGAAAAAAGCTTCCTTAGCTCATCTTCATTAGCCTGCTTAAACTCAAACACAAAATTTTATAGACCACAGAAATTCTGCAATTTAAAAAAGAACTAGGTGTGAGATAACTTTAAAATAGGACCATATTAAATGATAGCAAACCTGGAAAGGTAGATTTCGAACAATCAGCCTCCATTTCTTTAACTTTGACCCCTGAAACCAAAACAATATCGGAATAACTACTCTATGTTACCTTCAGATGCCAACATACAAGGTAATCCAAATGCAAAACAATTATTTTCATGGAATATTTAGAGAGAACATGTTACATTTGAAAAAACATCTATCATACCTCACCACCAAGTTGACGAGCCCAAATTAATCCACCCACAAGCTTTTGTTGATGCAGTGTGGCTACAACCTGACAAGCAGACCTAACAGATACATACAGTACAGCAACAGCACCCGCTTTGCAACCATCACTAGCAAGCCCTTTAGCAAAATCAAACCAGAGAAAAAATTTAGCACAAGCTAAATAGTGACATGATTTTATAGACCTTTAGAAACCTAAAATAGTTAAATATCAGACATGTCTAAAAATAAGTCAGATATTTTTTAAATCAACAGATATTTTATGCAACAGTTTATAAACAAAAAGAGACAGTATAAATGTTAAAAATATTATGAGCCCTGTAAATGTTCTCACATAAATTGGAATACAAAGCATCAGATATCTGTCGGAATCAACTTTCTCATAGCAACATTCAATGGGAATATCAGAATGTGCATAGAAATTTCTTTGGGCCTGTTACTCATGAGTCATAACTCTTTCAAATGGCATAGGGTATGGAATTGATAACAGAAAACATTAGAAAGTTCATAAAAGATGCCAAACTTGAGCACAAGAACATATATCTTAATCCAGGGTTATGCAAAGAACAACATGATTAAGATCAAAACCTCAGTGATAAAAGTGCAGAAAAAATTGAGGATAGTCACAAGCTAAGTCCCCTGGTTCGAATTCGTGTTCGAGTTCGGCGACTTTGAAGTTCGTCTAAAATTCGGCAATGAAAATTTTGGTGATAAAATTCGGCATTAAATTCGAGAGACTAAAATTAAAAAATATATATATTAATATTTAATATTTTATAGTATTATGTTAATATTAATATTAGTTTTAATAATTTAGTGTTAACGTTAATTTGGTTTTAGTATACTACTATATATAATAAAACTAAGATGAGTAATAATATTAAGCAATATTTTTAATATTAATAATAATAAGATTATTAATATTTTATGTCTAACATCACAAAAGCAACAAACAAGTTTAATAATAAATAATAAATAACAAGTTTAATTCGGATATTTTTGGAATAGAATGTCGTTTTTTTATTGAAAAAACAAACAAGTTTAATGATAAATAATAAATAATAACCTAAACAATAAACAATAAAACAAACAAGTTTAATGATAAATAGTAAATAATAACCTAAACAATAAACATATGAACCTAAAACAAATAAAATACTTAATGCAAAAACAAACCTACGGCACCTTGCGAGAGGCGACTCAACTCACTACCAACCGCCAGTGGAGTCGGCCGCCCATCATCCACGGTTCAATGGAATCAGCTCGTGATTCACTACTCAATGGAATTGACCCATGGGGAGTCTGCGATTGTCTTCTTTTGCGAGTCTGCTTGTGTCCTCTTTTTGAATTCACAGCAGCGACGACCCTCTGCGTAATGTGAAAAGCTAGCCATGGATTTCACTCACAATGAGAGAATCAATGATTTCAATGCTTTACGACGGCTTTAGTGGAGAATACATGACGACTTCAGCGGAGAATACAGGACGGCTTCATAATGGAAAATAGATGGGGCGAGTTTGGAATAAAATGCACCGAACTTGAAGGAAAAATTCGGCTGACTTAAATATTCGCCGATTTTCGATTTTCAAGGGAAAAAAAAGGCGAACCCGGTGACTTAGGTCACAAGAATATCAAAACCAAATCCTCCAATCTGGAAAAAGATTCTGCCACGTAAGGATATAAAGGGGCTCTAAGACTATAACATAACATAAAGTTGTACCAGATTCGTAAACTTTCTATTAGTTATTTTCTAAGTTACCAGGAAACTTGAGTACGGGTACGGGGATGGGTACGGGGACAGGTACGCCACTTTTGAAAAAGGGTACTTGGGTACGTCGGGGGTACTGTATATATATATATATATATGTCATATACATGCATATAGATTTCTTCATAAATTATGAATCGTAATTCATAATTATAAATTCGATGATTATTTGAACAGTGAAGATTCAGTTTGAAAATTTGAAACATAAAATTTGATAAATCATAGACTCGGTAGATATCAATTAGAAGACTAGAAGTTACATAAAATTTGATAAATCATTGTAACAGGAAGCTGTAACAGAAAATCAAACTCAGACATGAAAGTACACTTGAAATCTTATTTTAAAGTTTAAACACCTATTTGTACTGCTGTTACAGGCAATAAAAATTTGAAAATTGCCAAATATATTCCTGCGTTGATGTGAGTGTATTTCTCAATATTAAATACATATGTATATTTTTTATGTGCACATTTGGTAGTCAAATTATGTTCCATGAGTGCTGAACACAAAACCATAAAAACATTCATTGTAAATCAATGTAAAATCAATCTACTAGATTTGGACAATATTCAGTGGAATTTGAACAGTGTTGCAAAGTGTTTGACATAAGTCTTGAACCAGACTCCATACGTAGTTAGCAAAAAATTAGTTCAGATTTGGTGGGGGGTTATTACATTTTCCCCAATGAATTGCATTTTATTGAGTCGGTCGTACCCCTGGAGTACCCAAACATGGGGTACAAAGTACCCAAACACGGGGTACGGCATACCATTTTGCCTATAAGTACCCCTTTTTTTATAACGGGGTCTCGGGTACGTGGACCCAGTATGGGGTACGGAAGGAGACGTACCCTACGAGTACCCAAGTACCTGGTACGTGTACTCGGTACGGGTACGTGTACCCTACCCCCGGGTACGGGTACCCTGGTAACTTAGGTTATTTTTCAGTGTATTTATACAAGAATTCAAGTTTGAATCCATAAACAAATTTGTAAAAAATGTTCATGGAACACGAAGTATAGGAATAATGAAAAAACAAACAAAAAGACACATTTGAAAAAGGTAATAAATGTACGCAAAAATTAATGTCAGCATAATGTAAGAAAAGCAATGCAAACTATATAAAAATCTCATACAAATTGAGGTTAAAAAATAATAAATATGATCATAAAAGCATTACAAATTTTAAATTTTAAGGCAACTAACTTTTACCTGCCTCTAAACAGTCAATGTTTTGACATGGAGTACTAATACAGGACTAACTAAAAGAAGAGAAAAGTAATAGTTTAAAAAAAAACCCGGACTATAGTGACTATCATTGAAGTTAAAGCTCTCCATAATATATATATACAAGAGAAATCTATATCATGAGTAACGGAAGAGATTTCTAGATAGGAATTACCTACCATGGCTTTGAAGCTCATACTCAGGAAGTGGATCAGTGACTGATTCGATAGGACCAGCTTTCTTTGCTTCCTCAAGCACTGCTTCTGTCATTTTGCGGTCAATGAGACCACCAAAAACTACTGTTCTTGCAACCCTGATCGATATCAAACAGGAAACTTAATTATGAGTATTCAGTACTTATGTATAAGTTGGCATTCAGCAGATGCTGAATGATCAGTCTTTTATGCTTATACAGAAAACATTTTTTCTTATTAACAGAATAAATAAAATCCTTTAGATCTTATTGTTCATATTTTCAAACTACACAGGTATCCTGATAAAGAATTAAACTAACAGTCCAAAAAATCATATAGTCTTGCAAAACGGTTTTGTAAAGTTGTCGATGTCTCTGCATTTATAAATATCTAAAAATTTTAAATGAAGTATAGAATGAGACATGATTTGCAATATGATGTACTACGTAAAGGGCATTTAAACTATATATATTTTCCAAGGAAAACCTCACGGGATCCGCACCTCTTCTACAGAATATCTGGACAAAGGACAGCTCAATGGCCAGCCACAATAGTAGCATGTAACCCAGCAGGGCCCAACCAAACTCAGACCTCAGCCAAAATTGAACTGGACACATCACAGCGAACTACGCTTTGAAACAGACAATTCAAACCAATTGAGCTGACCCACTGGGCTGCTTAATGTTTAAACTATAGATAGATAGATATATCATGGTCACAGGAAATTCCTGCTCACCCCCATTTCCTCTGTTTTCGTTATCAAAAAAATTTGAGACATTTGCTGTCCAGAAATGTCACATTTCCCACATAAAAAATGACAAAGAAAGGTGCCCAAATGGAGTAGGACTCACATGTCACCTACTTATGTATAAATAAAAACCCTAAAACGACCAATAATCATGAAATTCCAAAAACGATTTATTTAGAATTATAAATTAAATTTTAAAGTTTTTGATCTTTTATATTTCATAAAAAAAAAATTTAAATGCCATGTTTCCTAAATTTTTGAAAATTGTCGTTTTCAAAACTGAAACTGCTTCCCCATTTCAGATGACTTTGATATATTTAAAAACACCCACACTTGCTCCTGATGATTTACAATGTTACCATAATAATCAAAATGTGTTAAAAAGGCTGCCATTTTCAGTCAATAAGTTCTGGATATATAAGTTACTTTTTGGGCCATTTCATTAGGACCTACAAAATAAAATAAGCAAAAAAAAATTCAAATTTTATCCAAATACCTTACCGTTAGTTAATCTTAATGTGGTAAAGCCCTGGATTATATAAACTATTAAAATTAAATCAAGATAAGATAAGATAATTTTATTAATGTCCAACAAATGACCACAAAAGTAGGTAAATGGGACTATGTAGTACCAAGGAACAATACAAAGTGGGAGCGTAAAAGTAGCTCTTCTAAAAGCAGAACTTAAACAAACCCTAGTTCCAAAAGAAAAGAGTCGGTCTCAAAGAAAAATATATACAAGGAGATATATGAAGAGAGCTGATCTAAAGGAGAGTGGATCCAAGAACTATGATCTGAAAATGGTGATGGTGAAACTGTCATGGGCTACTGGAAGCATTGGAAGTATCTCTCCTACCATCTGAGGCCGACTGAGGAAAACTCAAAATAGTACTCTGTCAGGAGGAAGAGCTAGAAGAGAACTGCAATGGGTCGTGCGTTGCTGCCTAGAGGAGGGTACTTGATGCTGCAACTTGGAAGAAGTCGTCCATCTGTCACGATGGGGCTGAGACTATCCTCGTCGATGGTGTTGGGTGGAGGTAGAGGTGGATTGTTTTGTCCTAACTGAGTGGTCAAGATCTGTGCCACCATTTGACTGTCTCTTTGTGCCCCTAGAGGAAGGAAGCACTGCAAAGGAGGTGATACCATGACTAGAGCCTGGTCCCGACTGAGAATGTTGCTAAAGGGTGAGGGAACGAAGCCGAAGGGCCTCCTGCAAGTACAAGGTTAGACATCTCTAATTAGGGTATTTAAAGAATCTAGTCAAAGTCTGGAGGTCGCTGAGAACAAGGTCCCTGAAAAGACAATGAAACCGCCCGCAGATCTCGTAGTAAATAGGACACTGAAAGATGAAGTGCTCCTCGGTCTCAACCTCTCGAAGGTAACAAGCCTGGAAAATCCTGTCTAACCGGTCAAGCTGGTAATCTGTCTCTCCTAGAGACGATGAGATCCCACTCTAAACTAGCCTAAAGCAATACGAAGAGTGTGTGCCCAATGGCGAAATGTGTAGGGGGGCTGAACAGTGAGACAATCCCTCAAATCCAAAAAGTGCGTAGTATAGAAGGCCATCTTGGGACGTAACCCTCCCGAAGGGTTGATACAAGTGACCTGCACAAACTATCTATAAATGTCATCTCTATTGATTATGTTCAACTCTTGTCTAGTAGGTAAGAGGCAACCAAGCACATTCAAGGGACACCCAAAAGGAGGAAGTCGGTCCATCGCAATACCAAGAGATGTTAAAAGATCTACAACACTTGCAAACCAACATCTGGAGCAACCCAAAGGACTGGTTAAGGTGATGGATTCTGAGGAGAGATGGGAAAAGTATGGGTACCAATCTTGTCCCTTCACCGTGTCGACAAAAGCTCCGAAGACTATGTAAGAGAGAAACAAGACTGAAAATAGCCTCAAGTTGAAAAGGTCGAGCACCAAACTCTGTGAACACGATGGAGTGAGGAGCATTTCAAAAGGAATGGTCATCAAAAGGGCTATATAGTATATTAGCATAAATTACTTCAAAAATAGAACTACACGTAAAGAATTGCTTGATAAGCAAACAATAATCTAAATAATTTCATAATACTCTAAAGGTTTCATATTGTTAAATGACTGGTAAATATAGACAACTGGTGTTTCCCTCTAAACCCTTGAATCAGATATAATTCCTAAAATTTAAACATCCCAAGAAATAGTACAAGACGCAAGTTTCGGCTACCTTAGAATGCCCTGCAACTTTATGGTAGTTAGGCCTCCCGGCATGTGAGGTCGCGGGATCCATTCTCCTCGACGCTCTTGGGGTTAGGCATGAAGTGTGCCGAGAGTGAGGCCCCTTCGGGTGGGCCCTCTTGAAATTATTTCGTGGATGTAGCCCGTCGGTCAAGCCGGCGCGTGAACCACATTGAAAAAAAAAACAAGTAATAGCTACAGATTTCTATGTTAAAATATAGATTTCCACTGAGTGGTATAACAAGGCTAAGAGGTAAGCCTTGTTTTGTTCTTTCATAATATTTTTAAAGGGGCTAACGTTGCAGGCCATATCAAGCGACTCCACTCAATAAAACAATTTAAAAAAATTATATGGCTTTCATTGAAGAAATGCGGATGCATAATCCATATGTTCCATTGGATTTCTCGAATGTTCTGAGATATACAAATCGGTCACGCAAACACGGGTCAATCGAGGCCATCTTGATATTCCATTGACATGAAGATATAGTTGCAGATCATATAGTGAAGTTTAGAAAATATCTTATAACATGGGATACTATGGATGAAGATCTCAGAAAGACGTGATTTGTGATCTCTCTTGATTTGTGAAATAACAAGGATATGAGTGATCAGTATCATGGTTTCCCTCCTTAGGGGATCTCGGCACTCTTACAATTAGTCAAAGCATTTGGGAGAGAGTGGGGTCCTAATCTCAATGAAGAATTTATCGAGGCCATGACTTATCTTCCCACAAAGGAGCATGTCAAAATAAATCCCAAAGAACATTTTGTAAATTTTCCTTTAATATTCAACTAGGGCTAAACAATGCATGCAAAATATCAACTGATAACCACACATGAATATCTTTTACAGTATGCAACGAAATATAAAACTGAGAAATAAATCACAATATTGACACTATTATTTTGGGTATGGAAACCCCCAAAAAAACCCAAGATGGGAAAACCGGTGCAACAGTCAGATATAGATTTTATTATGAGAAAATATGGAACTTTTACAATCACTGCAAATTCACCCAAACCTGGCAAATGCAGTACCCAGAAGAATCACTGAGAAAATCCCAGCTAAACCTCAACACCCTCCTGTGTGAGTGTACGACCCAGCTGTACAAAGCTCGATGATCGTGCTGCTCGCTCCTCCGTCTTCTCAGCTAAATCCTCTATCTGACTTTCTCTCCTTGTCTGTATCCTGTCTCTGTTGGAATACAAGTGTGTGTGTTCTCACCACCAATTGATCTCTCTTTTATAACTTTAGGTAAAGCAAAAACCCTAATTTCACTTTCACTTTAACTAGTGGTAAAGCAAAAACCCTAATTTCACTTTCACTTTAACTAGTGGTTCACTAAAGTTAATTTAGATCACTTTAATTTATTTTCCAAAGTAAACTTAGGAAAAGTAAATCAAATACAACTGGTTTCCTAATTTAAGTCTTCTGCATGCAAGAACACATGCATGCAGGAAGACCTTCCTTGTTGCTACTAGTTTAACACATTTTGCTCCTCTTAACTTGCCAAATAGTTTGAAGCAGTTACCAGAACTATTTATGGCGAGATTATGTGACAAAGGTGATGACCCCCTATACTTTGTCAAACATTTTATGCAGAGTGTTTCATCTTTTATCGTTCAAAAGGATGAGGAAGCAAAAATGAAGGCATCTATAAGATAAAAAACCTTAAATGACGGAATAATATTTAATAAATATGTAATTGAATTATTTAAGGATGAATTACAATAGAAATGGCCAAGTTTAAATATGGACTAAACGGTAGCGACATGTCTACTTATCAATAGACGTGTCTTTTAATAATTAATAATTAATTATCCTAACTTATTATCAATACATTAATAAGTATTACATTTGTAATAACCAATTAGGTTTATTACAAGTCATCTGGCCTTGAAAATATTCGTCCACGAATCTTGTGTAAAGAGCACTCAATTTGAACTTCTTAAATCCTTGATTGGTTGAAACTTCAATAGGGTTGTTGTGCTTGACAGAATTTCCTTTGAGAAATACATAGGTGTGATTGATGTTGAAAAAGGAACTCTTGCCATGAATAATGGTACCACGGTTTAATAATTCTTGAAATAATTAGTCACATTTATATTCAAATTTCTTCCAACATATGATCCTATAGATAAAAACATAATGATTATAGGGTATGTTCTTGTGAGTTTCCCATCTGATGTCTTCCAGAAAAACTTGCGTTGCCACAAAATTTCCTTTGAGAAGCTCATAAGTATTATTGATGTTGATCTCTGATATTTTTGCATGCGCCGGTATGTCACCATTCTTAGATTGACCTTTGGCTTCCTTGGTAAAGAATAATGGATCTCCAAACATTGTTTGACTTTGTGACCTTCTCCATGTTTTTCTTGGAATACTTTAGTTTTATTGATTCATGATTAAATTGAATTGTGACAACTTGCAAAGCATCTATGTCCTCATGAGTCAAAGTATCTTCTGGGTTTTTTTTTTGTCATCATGATTAGGAACATTTCCACTTCCTTTATTTCCATGATGATACTCTTTTTCCTTTTTTGCATTTTCACAATTGTTACTGGTATCATCTTCATATTCATCATTATAATGTTGGATATATTTATCCTCTTTACAATCATTATTGACATCATGTTCCTTCATATCTGGTGCATCTATCTCTTTGTTTTTGTTATCGTTATTCTCAACTAGTACTTCATCAGGTTCATTAATATGTTGAACTGTATGTTTGTTTTTGTTATTGTCATTCACAACAACCTCTTCTCTAGATTCATTTTGGTTGTCCACATTTTGATCTTCATGCATGTCCTTTTTATCTTTCTTTTCCTTGTCGTTGTTATCCTCTTCCTGATTATGTCCTTGGTTTTGGTTTGGATCCCTGGAATAGCTTCCGATTTGTCCTTGTTCTAGAGTTTCGCTAGCCATTTTTAATGATTTTGTAGTTAGTGTAGATTGGGCCATTCATGTGATTCTTTTTTGCTCCTTGAATGAAACAACAACAGATTTATGGCATATGTGTATGTTTATGGCTAGGTATTGCTTTTTGCATCTTGTATTTCGAACGATGGTTCATCTCTGGCATATGTGTATTTTTATGTCTAGGCATTGTTTTTTGCATGTTGTATTTCAAATTGAGGTTCTTATCCTTTGTTGTGTTTGATGCCCCTGTGAGGGGTAATGTAAGGCGTTAAAATATGTGATTTTCGTACTTTCTCTATCATAGGTGTCATAGCAGTTACCTGCTTTCCGTCGCTTGAGACTTCACAGACCGTAACCGTTGCTTCATCGTTTTCTCTTATCATTGGCTCGGTTCGAGCAATAAATTCTTCGGGGTCTGATCTTGTTACGAATACATCCTTGATTCCAACTTCGCCAATCGTTTCTTCTTGGTTGGTTTCTTGTTTATTTTCATTTTCAATTTCTTTTTCACATATTTGTTTCAAATGATTTTTTATCATTTCCTTCAAAATTATAAATTCTTCTTCATATTTTTTCCACATTTTGTTTAATTTCTCCACTCCTTCAAAAAATTTATCCATGGATGATTACATTTCCATCTCTGAAGATTTGAGAACTTGAAAAGATTTAAAAAAGACGAATAATAATAGTGATTATTATTAAAGATTAATAATAATATTATTTTCTTTGTTCATTGTTCCACATCTATGTTTTCCAAGGAGGAGATCTGCGATGGTGATTTTTGTTCCTCAAAACCCTAAAAACAACTTAAGAACAAATAATAATAAAAATAGGAACATTGAACTTACCTTCGTGAAGGCTTCCAAGGAAGCCTTTCTTGATGATAGACCTCCTTCTAGGTCTGAAACTGTCGAGGTACAAAAATCACCACCGTAGATCTCCTTCTTCTCTGAATAATATTATTATACATATATAGTTTTTATAAAGTCTTTTTTTCAATATTTACTTTTGGATCCTTTTGTAAATCCTTTTCTTATTTATATTACTTCCATGTAATATGTTTTTAAATTTCTCTTATTATATTACTTCCACTTAATTTAGTGTTCTCCCAAGCGTTATGACTCTACACAAAATTGTTCTTGAATTTACGATTTTATTTCACCCAAATAAAACCATGTGTTGGTTTTCTTTAAAACCACCTGTCGTTTTATACTTCTTCTCTTGTCTTCTTCGTCTCTCCTTTTTTTTACTTTCCTTTTATTAATGAGAGTGTGCTAGAGCCTTAAGCTCTGATACCACTTGTAAGGTAAAAACTCTTGCATGATGGAATAATATTTAATAAATATGTAATTGAATAATTAAAGGATGAATTACAATAGAAATGGCCAAGTTTAAATATGGCCTAATCGGTAGCGACATGTCTATTTATCAATAGACATGTCTTTTAATAAATAATAATTAATTATCCTAACTTATAATAAATACATTAAAAAGTATTACATTTGTAATAACCAATTATGTTTATTGCAGCATTCGAAACGCATTTCGATGATGATGATGGACTTGATTGGATTCGACAATTGGGAAAAAGTAGAATATCCTCTTTAGCAGAGTTGATACAAATATTTCGCAGTCGTTGGTGCCCAAGAAAGCGCAAGCAATGGACGCCCTATGTCGAAAAGACAAAGCAATGGTTCTAGAAAGAAAATATTGAAGAAGAGCATTGTAGAGACGATTAGATTGTCCCAATCCTTGAGGGCATCAAGAAGTCCATATTGAACACGTCCATGATGAAGATCAAGCCTCAGAAGGCTTGCTTGAAGAAACTACCGTTCAAGGCCATGTTGATGACATCATAGGCCTTATGTCTAAAAATAAAGTTACTCCCGAAGATGAAGATGATACGATTCACAGAAAATAAGACCAAGCAGTATGCGTTAAAGACGCTAAAAATATATAGATAAGTGGCGAGCTCTCCTTATCCTCGTGTTACAATTTCTTATGATATCTCGGGCCTCCTAGAAAAGAATGACAAGATTCTTGAAGACAATGATTATTGGAAGTTCATGGGTTCACCAATATATAATTCTTCGAGACAAAGCATTATTATTTACGAGCTACCAAGTTGCACATATTTTCAAGAGAGGGTCAATAAAATTTTCCTGTTGTTCACAGAAGAACAAGAAGTTGGTATGGATCAGTTCAAGCCAGATTATTACACAGATATGAATGAAGATGTCTTGATCACCACAAGGAAGGATATTGAAGTCACAATCAAAGATGATATGATTGTTCCTTGTCTTGGTGATGCTAATGAAGATTAGACAAATCATTTTGTCATTATATTGGATGAAGCACCTAAGGACGTGGATCATGTTACTCCTATTGATAGTTACCATATGCAGATTTCTCAATATGATAAAGAGTTTGAAAATTTGGAACTCCGCATCTCCAATGATATCTCCTTGGGCTCAACTCAGTCGTACCTATCCAACATCGAGCACAAGGAAGTATGCTATACAGAGAGTCCTTCTACAGCTACTCAACCGATGATGAGCCCAGATCATCATTCCCAGCAATGCCCCTCAAGAAGTATTGTAGAAGTTATTCATCCCTTTTCATACGATACTGGAAAGTTTTCAACAATGCATTTTAACGGAACCAATACAGATATGTGGACAAGTATAATATTCACTTCCCATTTCCATGATATTTATTGATTATCTTCTCACTTGAGATGTGAAGGTATGAATTTTGTGGCTGCCAATTTCAATTTTTTAAGGATTATTGGGGATACTAACACAACTATTACAAAGACAAATTGCATGTTTGCATGTCCAAAAGAATGCTTGAGCAGGCGCAGGGATGTGTTACAACTAACTTTCAAAGATACTCATGTTGATTTCCAAGGCTTTACCGAAATTTGTCAAGGCTCACCTCAGAAAATAATCTCCCAAGTTCGAAGTCAGACGATGAGCAAAGAAAATTCACAAAGCAAATATATGATGAGGACATTACTTACTTGAGCCTAGTACAGGCATAGATAAATAAAGACGATGAGCAAAGAAAATTCACAAAGCAAATATATGATGAGGACATTACTTGCTTGAGCCTAGTACAGGCATGGATAAATAAAGCTTGTCAAAGCAATCCTTCTCCATGGCATGAATTTCAAGGTTTCCAAGCTCCCAAATTCAGTGATTACTACATCTCCATTTTAGCAAAGATACTAGTATGTACTTAGCTTATCCTTGATGAGATCTTGTCTTGGATTATGTCTAAAGACAGGAAAAAGGTCCAGTGTGAACAATATGCTCAGGTGGCTACATTGGTGGTATGATTTGACTTGAGCCTTTTCCTCTTATCATGATTAGGATAGGTAGGTTAGATTCATTTTTAGTTGTGCATCTACTGTTACACATGCATTGCATTGGTTCTTCTTCCATGTTGAGTTATTTGCATTTCATTTCGAACAAGGCATGACTGAAGTGTTTGACTCTGATGCATTTAATGTCCTTGTGTGTTAGATATGTGTAGGTCTATAGGTACCCAGAGGAATTTGAAGGTTCCCATGCACTCCTAAGAAGAGCACATGTCTCGTAGTCAAAGCCAGTGTTACGTGCTAGAGCTACTATAGAGTTCCAGCAAGGCTGAGGCTAGAGCAAAGGGTCCAATTTTTTTATTGTACAGCCCCAACTAGAATATATTGTATGGATATTTGGTTTGGGGGTTGTTTACCCCTTGAATTGACATGGCCCACCCCATTGGTTTCACTCTAAAAAGCACCTGACTTAATGGCTTTGCTGACTAACCCTTCGGTGTGATGATTATCTCCACCATGCAAGGCTTTATGCCCATGGGTTGGTGTTTTGGGGCTTCTAGGGGTGACCCACTGGGGCACATGCCCATCCTGGTTATTTGACTTAAAGTGTCGCAGACCAGAAGAGCACTTCCGGATTCACATTGGGCAGGTAGGGTAGCAGACCGGAAGAACACTTTCGAATGTTGGTTCAGTTTGGGCTCGACAGCAATGTCATGGTTCAGTCAGAAGCAAAAGTCTATTGCTTTGAGTTCTGCAGATGTTGAGTACATGGCAGCCAATCAAGCTAGTTGCGAGGCACTGTAGCTTTGCAAATTATTGGTGGATTTATTTAATCAAGAGCTGAGGCCCACGGTGATTAATTGTGACAATCAAAGTTGCATGCATCTCTCTGATAATTCGGTATTTCACAATAGGTCAAAGCATATTGAAATCAGGTACCATCTGATCTATGATTATGTTCAGTAAGGAGCAGAGAGTTGCAATACATTTCCACCGATGAGGAGGTAGTAGACATTCTGACGAAATCTCTCGGAAGAGGCAAGTTTATTTATTTCAGAGAAGTTGAGTGTGGTGCAGAACACCTTCCTCGGTAAGAGGGAGTGTTGATTTTTATACCTAGGAAGTTGTTCCCCTAGTGACTTTTTGCCTAAGTCACTTAAAAGGGGAAAATAACATGACCCTTGCATTAAATGACTTGAGATGAGCATTTAATTTTCACTTTAGTGATTAAAGTGACATTATAGAAATATTTAATTTTTAAGTTGAGTGAAATTATAATTTATTTTTGGAGAAAAATAAAGTGCACACTACTTCTCATCCATTGATCTAAAAGCCATTGTGGGCCCTTGGATTAGATGTCCATTCAGCTACACTCATTAAACACAAAAAAGGCAAGGGAAAGGCAAGAGAGACCATTCATTGTTTCCATGAGCATTGGAGAGCAAGAGAGAGAGAGAGCAAGTCAAATTTGAGAGAGGGAGAGCAGATTGAGCAGAGGGACGATTTCCAAGAATCCGTACAGCTTGAACTGGCATGTTTCCCAACGCATCCGTACAGCAGTCATTGGCATGAAAATCGAGGAGCAAAAATACCCAGTGTAGGCACAATTTTCAAGGCGGCAATTTAGGCATTTATTGCAGCCATACTGTACCTGTCCGTACAGAGATTTTCAGTTTGAGAAAGGGCACAAATTTCAAGGCAGAGGGACACAAATTTCGAGGCAGTCATTTGATGTTCATGTCGGCACAAAAATCGAGGTTTCAGACCGTACTGCTAGTCCGTACAGCCCTATAGCAGCACGGAAATTGAGGTGGTTAGCAGACAGAAAATTTCTGAGAAATAATTTCTGAAGTGGCACAAATTTCGAGGCTGAGATAAGTTGTGACTGAATTTGTATTCTCTGTTGTATTGTTGATTAAACAAATAAAGAAACTCTCTCTCACAGGTTTTCCCCGAAGGTTGGGGTTTGGCTTGGGTCAATTGACCAAAAATTTATGAGTCTGAATATTTTATGTGTGACTGTCTTTATAATTTCTGCACATAAAAGTTGTAAAATTCTTCATGTGTTTTTGTCATTTTGTTTATGAGAAAAACCTCTAATTTGCAGCATTAATGACAAATCAGGTTGGGCATTAAGCCATCAAAATGGAGGCATGAACCGGGTTGGGCAATGAGCTAAAAAGTTTACATGGTATCAGAACTTTGTTAAAGAAGGAACAGAATTATTACGGTGAATATTTCAGACTGTCAGTGAATTTCTTTTGTAAGTGGGCAACACCTTGTTGAAGCTTGAATTTGCAGTGAAATGGCAACAGGACTTAGGTTGAAAGATAGGCTAGATAGCGTTGAAAATTTTGTCCCATGGAAAGCTAGATTGGTGCTTATATTGGAGGAAAATGAACTTTGGGATGAAGTGGTTAATAGTACACAAGAAAATCCTATCATTGTTCCTGCTTCCACCGATGTACAAGCACTTGCAGACTTCAACAAAAAGGATATAAAAACTAGAAGAATTATTCTAGATGGAGTTAAGGACCAAGTTATCCCACATATTTCAGGCAAAGATCATGCATATAAGATGTGGGATGTTTTGACCAGCTTGTTCCAAAGCTCAAATGAGAACAAGAAAATGGTGTTGACGGAAAAATTGAAGAGTATTAAGATGGCCAAAGCAGAGGGAGTGACTTCCTATCTTACTAGGATATCTCGGGTGAGAGATGAGCTTGCAGCAGAAAGAGAGGTTGTTTCTGGCACTGAGCTAGTCCAGCCAGTTGTGAATGCAGTTGCAAATCCTTGGGTTGTTTTTGTGGAGGCTATAATAGTCATGGAGAACTTGTCTTCTTAGGACAGACTCTAGGATGATTTCGTATAGGAGGAGAACTGGAGAGGTCTTGTGTAGGGTAGCTCTTCTACTAGTAGGGAGGATGAGGAGAATGTGGCTTTGACTGCCAAGGGAAAGAAGAAGTTCAAGAAGGGTGGGGCTAAGCAGCAGGGTGGACAGAAAGACATGAGCACTGTGAAGTGCTTTTCTTGTGAGAAGTTTGGGCACTATGCTAGACAATGCCCACAGAAAAAGAAGAAGCAGCAATAGCAAACAGCAACTTCAGCGGAGGTTGATGAGTTTACAACTAAATTCGAGAGAGTTTTATCTCTGTGCTGGACATGTTGAGAGAGAGAGAGCATCCATCATCACCAATACAAAAATTGAGATTGAGAGAGAGCATTTTTTGTTGACCGACCATTCTTTCATTGCATCCACCACCAGCATTTGGTATATTGACAATGGAGCTTCGAGCCACATGACAAGTGCTCGAGAGATGTTCTCTGAGCATTCAAAGGTAGGTTTAGATGTGGAGGTAGTGTTGGGGGATGACACAGATGTCGGAGCTGTTGGGCGTGGACCATTACATTTCATAGCGAGTCCATGTGTCCCATGACTTTGAGGGACGTGTTGTTTGTACCTTGGCTGAAAAAGAATTTGATATCAATTTCCATGATTGAGGACAGGGGACTTGAGATGTATTTCCTAGATGGACATGTGCATGTTTTCCCTAAGACTGTAGGACCATCTGCCTCTTGCACCATTAGAGTCAGATGTGGGAAACTGTACAAACTCTTATTTCAGCCTCAGCGTGCTTTGACACATAGCAACAATAGTGAGTTTTGTGAACTATGGCATAGGAGGAAGGCCCATCTGTATCATCCAGCTTTGAGGATGTTGAGGGACATGGTTCAGGATTACCTGAGTTCAGCACTGAGCACAGTGATGTATGCAAAGGGTGTGCTTTGGGAAAGTACACCAAGACTGCTTTTTCGAGCAGTGATAGCAGGTCAACTAGAGTGCTTGATTTGATACATTCTGATTTGTGTGGTCCTATGTCATCTTTTTCTCTGAAAGGTTTCAAGTATTATGTGACATTCATTGATGATCATTCCAGGAAGACCTGGATCTACTTCCTGAGGATCAAGAAATCTGTGGAGGTCTTGCAAAGGTTCCAAGAGTTCAAAGCTCTTGTGGAGAACTAGACTTGGAGGAGTATTCGAGCAATCAGATCAGATAACGAAGGTGAGTATACCTCCAAGGAGTTAGATGAGTATTGCAAACAAGAGGGCATGCGGAGACAGTTGATAATATCATACACTCCTGTGCAAAATGGAGTGGCCAAAAAGAAGAACCGATCTATTGTGGGAGGAGCGAGAGCCATGTTACATGATCAGAGTATTCCTTTCTTCCTTTGGGTTGAGGCTTGTAGTACAGTTGTATACCTTCAGAACAGGAGTTCCCATCGTGCCTTGGCAAGGAAGACTCCTGAGGAGATTCTCACAAGCAAGAAGTCTTACATTGGTCATTTTCGCATATTTGGTTGCCCGACTTTTTCACATGTCTCTTCTAAGAAGAGGACAAAGCTTGAGCCCACTGCAGAGAGAGGCATCTTTGTGGGGTATGATGAGACTTCAAAGGCCTTCCGCATTTATCTTCCTGCCTTGAGGAAGGTTGTTGTGAGGCGAGAAGAAAGATTTGAGGAGGAGCGGGCCTTCAGGAAGTTCAGAGAGTCAATGCAGGAAGAGCAGCAGGTTCCCACACCTCTGGAAGATTCACAGGTACCTTCAGTACAGAGTACAGGTTCACGGGTTTTTGGGTGACTAGACCATAGGTTACAGGCACAGGATCTTCAAGTTCAGTAGTTCAGCCAGCAGGTACTTCGGGGACAGGTTTTGGTTCTCAAGTCACAGGATCACCGTTTACTGCTACCGGATCACAAGGTTCACCAGCTCCTAGTCCACAGGTTTCTAGGTCGTCTACTTCTGGGAGTTCTTCAGACGATTATAGACCAATTTGGGAGCAACCTTCAGGGAAGAGGAAGCCTAAATGGCTTCGTGATACCATGAAAGAAGCAAAGGATTTTGGTTCGCCCAAGGAACCAGTGAGGACTACAGTGATGGCAGATAGGTTGGGTATGGCCTAAGTTGCTAGTCTTGTGATTCAGAGCCATCTACTTTTGAGGAGGCATCCCAACATCATGTTTGGAGAGATGCCATGATGAAAGAGTACCATTCCATCATGAAGAACTATGTGTGGGAGATTGTTCCGAGACCTGAGGGAAGTCAGTGGTGACTTTTCAATGGCTTTACAAGGTAAAGCATGCTGGAGATAGCAGTGTGGAGAAGTACAAAGCTCAGTTTGTGGCGCGGGGGTTTTCACAAGAAGAGGGAGTTGAATATGATGAGACCTTTGCACTGGTTGCTCGCTATACTTCTATCAGATCATTGATTTCCATTGCTGCGGAAATGAGTTGGAAAATCAATCAAATGAATGTGAAGCCTGCATTTCTCAATGGAATCATACAGGAGGAGGTTTATGTGGAGAAGCTACAGGGCTTTGAGATTCATGGGACAAAGTCTCATGTATGCAGGCTGAAGAAAGCCTTGTATGGGCTGAAGCAAGCTCCTCAAGCTTGGTATTCCAAGATAGACTCTTACTTCCTGTCGAAGGGTTTCCAGAAGAGTGAAGCTAATCTGAATCTCTACTTCATCCTTGTTGGAGATGATCCGCTCATTCTTCTGTTGTATGTGGATAATTTGTTTATCACAGGTGATGAGAGACCTATTGCAGTTTGCAAGAGAGATCTTGATTCAGAGTACGAGATGACTGACATTGGGTTGATGCAATATTTTGTTGGGATTGGAGGTTTGGCAAGAGCCTGGTCATATTTCCTTGGGGCAGGGAAAGCATGCAGTGGATATTCTGAGGAGATTTCAGATGGAGGACTGCACGCTGATGTCTACACCTATGGTCACCAACTGGAAGAAGCTTAATGCTTGTAAGTGAGAGTTGGTGGATCCTACATTATATCGTCAGCTCAGTGGTTTGTTGATGTATCTGGTGAACACCAGGCTAGATTTGTGTTTTGCAGTGAACACTCTCAGTCAGTTCATGATGGAGCCTAGGAGAGTGCACTGGGTTGTCGTTAAACATGTGTTGAGATACCTTGCAAGGACAATGAATTATGGTCTGGATTATAGGAGATCGGATGGGGGTAGTTTGATTGGCTTCAAGAATTCAGATTAGGCAGGCATTAACGGACCGAAAGAGCACTTCCAAATGTTGTTTCAGTTTGGGCTAGGCAGCAGTGTCATGGTTCAGTCGAAAGCAAAAGTCTGTTGCTTTGAGTTCTGCAAAGGCTGAGTACATGGCAGCCAGTCAGGCTAGTTGTGAGGCACTGTTGCTTCGCAAATTATTGGTGGATTTATTTGATCAAAAGGCTGAGGCCCATGCTGATTTATTGTGACAATCACGGCTACATTCAGTTCTCTGAGAATCCGGTATTTCACAAGTCAAAGCATATTGAGATCAAGTACCATTTCATCTGTGATTATGTTTAGAGAGGAGCTGTGAAGTTGCAATACATTTCCACTGATGAGCAGGTAGCAAACATTTTGATGAAGTCTCTAGGAAGAGGCAAGTTTATTTATTTCAGAGAAGTTGGATAAGAGTGAGTGTTGATTTTTGTACCTAGGAAGTCGTTCCCCTAGTGACTTTTTGCCTAAGTCTCTTAAAAGGGGAAAATAATTGCATTAAATGACTTGAGATGACCATTTAATTTTCACTCTAGTGATTAAAGTGACTTTTTGGAAATATTTAATTAAGTTGAGTGAAATTATTTTTGGAGAGAAATAAAGTGCACACTATTTCTCATCCATTGATCTAAGCCATTGTGGGCCCTTAGATTAGATGTCCATTCAGCTACACTCATTAAACACCAAAAAGGCAAAGGGAAAGGCAAGAGAGACCATTCATTGTGTCCATGAGCATTGGAGAGCAAGAGAGAGAGCAAGCAAAATTTGAGAGGGAGAGCAGATTCTGCAGAGGCATGATTCCAAAGAATCCGTACAGCTTGAACTGGCACGTTTTCCAACGCATCCGTGCAACAATGATTGGCACGAAAATCAAGGAGCAAAAAATCCTAGTTTGGGCCAGGGATGATTTTAAGGAACCATACTTATTTAGAAGTGTATAAATGTTGGCGAATATTACCAATTCTTAAAACACCAACTATAAAATGATTGGCGATATTTTTCAAAAAATATTTTAATTTCCAATGATTTTATATCGTTTATATAATAAATTGGCGATTTTTAGGGTGAAAATTTTTTACCCCATCAAAATTGGGCGAAACAGGGCTTCAAAAAATGCAAAATGGCAAATCTTTTTGGGGAGAAAAACATGGAAAAATAGCCCACTGGGCTAAAATTCGCCCCTAAAATTATCCCTGGTTTGGGCATGATTTTCAAGGGAGCAATTTAGACATTTATTGCAGTCATAATGTACCTCTCCATACAGTGAATTTGAGTAAGAAAGGGTTTGAATTTCGAGGCAGAGGGGCACGAATTTCGAGCCAATCATTTGTTGTTCTTGTTGGCATGAAAATCAAGGTTTCATACTGTACTATCAGTCCGTATAGCCCGTTTGTACAGTCTGTCACTACAATCCTGTAGCAGCACGAAAATTGAGGTGGTTAGCACCGTTTAGGGACATCTTGCTATTCTTTGCACCATTTTTAGTGTCTTTGTCCATTCATTGCCTTCCCTTGTTGTTGATTAACCTTGACTTGTAACTTGACAAGTGACATCTAAGATTTCCCCCATCTTCACCTCTATGTTGGAATAGGTCTCCATGTCTAAATTGTGTCTCGGTGTTGCTTTATGTGATGCTTGTCACAAGGATGGTCTACCTTTAGGTTTTGAACACAAGCAGTCTTACCAAAGAGTGTCTTTAGACACTAAGGCATCGAAGCTTAAAGTTATTCTAAATGGATGCCATGCCAGCAAAACAAAAGTGTGTTTAGACACTATTGCAAATAAAGTATAAATAAAATAGTCAGTGGCCAAAGGATGAGCACTCATCTATCGTGGGCAACAAGGCAAGGCAAACCTGTCTGGGCTATGGATGCTCAATGGCAGCGGGGCTAGGCCTCAGTCATTTTCTAGAGCCCAGAAGGCTTTCCAGGGCACCTGCCTATGTAGGTTGGCTATTACCTTATGTAAAAGTGAAATAAATGTCTTAAAAAGTTGATGGCTAGAGGATGAGCACTCATTCATTGTATAATGTACGGCTCATTTGCCCCCACAGAGAAACATGGTGGGACTGGCCCCCAAAGGTCATGTCTTTGTCATTTTTTGGAAGCCCATAAGGCTTACCAGGGAAGCTGCGTCTAGAGGTTAACTAGTGTATATTGTTGTGTGAGTAAATTGCTAAAAAGTTGCTTGTCTAAAGTCTAGTGAAGCCTTCTCACCATTCCACTCATTTGTGAGACACTCATTCCCTATTGTTCACCTAGTCCAACTTATGTGTTGTGTGGATTCCCTTGTCCTTTAGCCTAGATGCTTACAGTGTCGAGTGTCAAGTCATTCCCTTGGCCTTACCTGGTTTCATTCACCTTCACCCCTTGACTTGCAAAATGGCTAAATCTATAAATGAGTATACACTGGAGGTTCTTGAATAAAGCAGTTGATTATTTTTATTTAGATTATTTATATACATGTATTGTGTTTAAACTCGCCAACAGAAGCTATTTGTACTTGAGTCTCACTGTTAGTATAGATAATTGGGCATGCATGTCCATTTGTACCTTGCAGTGTCAGAGTTTAGCATTTGGGTCATCATTTGATCAATCTTGACCTGGTCAACCCAGTGTTGACCAAGCCAGGAGCAAAACTAAATATCAGCTATAAGACGTTATTTTACCAAGCCATTAAGAAAGGACAAGTTTTAGAGGTATGGAGAAACACTTGGTGTAAAGGAAAATAAAGGCATTATAGGGTGGGGAATATAAAAATTAGTTGTTTTAGATGGACATCTCATTTGACAAAAATAAGCATGTAACTGAAATTAGAATATGTGAGAAAAGCAAATGCTAATTACCAACTTTGGGATAGATCTATAATGGGCTGAAGATCTATCCTTATATTCAACAACCAAACTTAAAACAAAGTTTGAAGGTCTATCCTTATATTCAACAACCAACAAACATTACATTTTTCATGATGTATAAGATTATATTTTGGTTTAAAAACTAAGGAGCTCATTGGCCCCATGCATCACCATATGAACCACAAACGTTCTCAAACATAAATGGTTATTCAATATGATTAAAAAGGCAATACCTTTGAATTGCAGAACTCTTGACTTCAGACAACTGATGACCAGCCATTTTTGCTTTCTTGTACGTTTCTGTTTCACCTGAACATTAAGGAAGAATATATTCTATAAAGATTACATGCAAGATTTAAGGATTATTGTGATAAAAGAAAAACCAAATAAAGCCAACCAAGTGACTTACACATCTTAATGGCAGAACGCTTGCCTTCTCCTTGTGTGTGGTTACATGCAGGATTTTTTGTTTTTTCTTCTTCTAACAAATCATCTGTACATATTTTCCAAGCATATAAAAGACCACATATAGTGACATACATGTTAGGTAAATCTCAAGGATACAATAATATCTACTAAATTAGCTAAACAAAGAGGATAACCAACTTTTTCCAGATTACTAGGGATCCACAATCAAGACATTGGAACAAGAATAAATTAAAGTATTAATGAAACTTCAGTAACCTTCATTTATCTTCTTTGTATGCGTCTCTAGATGAATACTTTTCCCGATATTATCCTCAGTTTTATGATCCTCTACATTTTTTTTTGCCCCTTCTATACCACCTGTTCCAGTAAACAAATCAATTTAATATCAGTGAACTTCTAAGAGAGATAAATCTGAATACAAAACCAAATAATAGAAGAACAGAATTATCTTGCGCATGCCATTGGTACACAAATTTGAATAATCCATCATCATTCACTACAGAAAAGCATTCTACAGTAGAACTTATCATACAAAGGAGTCAAGGACAACCTACCTTCACATGTCTTTCCACGACGTTGTTGAACGGAAGGTCGATGCTTAGCAAGGTCCACCTGAATATTCCGCCCACCCAGAATTGATCCATTTTTTCCTTCAACAGCACGTTTTGCATCCTCTATAATAGCACTGGAAAACATGTCATTCCAGGATATTAGTAAGTTACATTTGCATAAGCTTACCCATGCAACTTAATTTAAGAGAAACTTAAAAGTTAAAACACTGAAGCAACAGAAAGGCAAATTGTTTTTGACCACGATTCAACTGAAAGCAATAAGAACATATCTTAAGATAAGATAAGATAAGATAATTTTATTAATGTCCACTAATGACCACAAAGTAGGTCAACGGGACTGTCGGTTACAATGATAGTTTGTGCATGTGGGACGATCAAATGATCTCCCTTAAAGGAAATACAATACAAGCAGTAAAATAGAAAGAAGTAAAAGTGTACAAGGCGAGCTGGGTTGTAGCATGGGAGAGCTCTCGCCCCAGTTCCAACATTGTAACCCTGCACAAGGATGAAGGAGCTCAGGTGGACAGGATCCGAGAGCCAAAACAACCAACGAAGGTCTAGTACTCCTAAAATCCGAGGCTGAACAAGGAAAACTGAGGGAAGTGCAAAAGTGTTTGCTATCCCGTATAGGAGCTGATAGGTGCGAGGCGTCCTCTGGAGTGATGTCAGTGAGTTCTAGAAGGTCCTGAGCGCCTCTCGAAGCGAGGTCTGGTATGGAGCTGCCGCTGAGATCTCGTGGATCGAGAACCATCAACCTTTACTGATCTAGTAGTTGGATCGATATCGAGGTCAGTAGATCTCTTGGTGCCCCTGGAAGGTGGTAGCACGCCGAAGAACGTCATGATCCGTTGTGTGGTATCTGGTCTGGTGGGAGGTTGGAGGACCTGTGCTCGAAGCTTGAGAGCCTCCTGAATATAAAGTGCTAGACATCTCTGATCGGTGTATTTGAAGAAGGTGGCTAGAGTTTGAGGACCCCTAAACAAGCAATGGAAGCGTACTCTGATCTCGTAGTAAACAGGACATCTTAAGATAAAATGTGACTCGGTTTCCACTATCTTACCAAAATACTATGAACTAGGGAAATTGAAATAAATATGAATAAGTCGAAAGAAATAAAACCATAACTTATGACAATATTAACAATGATAAGAAGTTTTTGAAAGAGACATTGAAGTAATGAATCATTGATTTTTAATGTTGATCTTCAAATTTACAAGAGAACTTAATGCTGATCACAAAGAGATGCACCCATTACCATAGTGCGCTCAAGAAGAGTAATTGAGCTTAACAAAGAAATCCAACATAACAAGATAGATTGCTGCATAACCCAAATACACAAGTACTCAAGAGAGGTGAGCTATACAGAAAAGATATGGTGCCCGTAAGCAAAAGAATCAACCACTAACGAATGCAAGAAGTTACAAAATACTCATAAGTTCTGTATTTATACACAATTTAAGAGGTTGGAGCACCTTCCCCCATGAAGGGTTTATGGACCCATATAAATTCCTAGGTCAGCCTTGGCCTCCTAGAATAATATGAAATAATGTTGACTAGGTAGCTATTAAACCATAACCTAGTAATACCATAACGAAGGAAGTTAGCCATAATGTCAAGTAGCGTCGCAAGCGAAGAATCAAGATTACCATCATCTCAACAAATATAAACACATCATGCCATATTTAATAGACTCTAGACATAATAGAATTTGTTATCCCTTGGCTGAATTTAACTTAATTCAGGAGTGTAAACCTTGAGTTTTTAGGTTATAAAGTTATCCAATGTAAATCTTTAATGCTAGTAATAAAGGTAATATACTAATATAATCTAATGTCAGTTGGGTGTAGCTCAACCGGTTGTGAGGAAAAGTTGTAACCCTCCTCACCTGCGTTTAATTGCCACTATGTGACATGTCAGCTCTGAGTAAGCCAATTGTTGATGAGCTATCTATGATATATTCATGAGTTGTTAATATGCCCTTTTGCCTTGAAGAATCTAGGATTTACCTTTGTTAACATCCTCAGAATGAGGGGAAGTGCCTAGGCAATTTCCCTTGAGATAAGTTACCTAGAAAAGAAATACTAATATAATGCTAGCAATAAAAGTATAATATAATGTTCGCAATAAACAAATTTAATTATTAGCAATTAGGTCAAAAGTAAGGACAGCCATCACAATAAATTAAGTGATTGAGTGTAAGACATCATCCATTTATGTATGCAATTCACATTATTAAAGACATCATTCAAGTATAGCATTTCATTCTTCAGTTTTCTCTCCTCTTGTAAATTTTACATGATGTCAAAGCAATGTTCAAAGACATGGACAATGAGCAAAGAGGAAGAAGATGAAGGTTAAGTGAGTTCAAGAAAAGATTTCTTAATAAAACAAACGAGAAGTTGGTCAAAGGAAAGTTAGGACCATATAAAAAATAAAATTACACCTTAGAAAAATAGCACTAACCAACAGTTGAATGTGAAACAAGTTGCCCACAAGAGCAAGATGAGTTGAGCAACGAGAAAGCATGTAACACATTGACAATAAAAAAATGCAAGACAAGTTGACCATGAAAGGCTGAAGTTAATTTAGATTTCATAAATCTTCTTGAGGTTTAAAATTTTAAAAAATTAAATTTCAAAAAAAAAATCAATAAAGAAACTTTTCTTAGTGTCATAATCAAAGGAGAAATTTCAACAACATGAGCAGTGTTTCCTACTATGACCTACTATGAACAGAAACATCAAACAATGATTTACATTTAGATGTGTCTGTGTGGCCACATTGGTGGTCCATGTATGGTGCCATTTGCAGAAGAACCAATAACTTGCAGTGTTTACGAGGAGTGATTTGTAAAAGTTAACTCTGTAACTTTAACAACGTTTCAACAGCAATACCCTCAAAGCTTCAAACAGTGCTATCAGAAATGGACCGATCATTGAATCGATCAACCCCAAAAATCTGAACTGGACTGGAACTGGAAAAAAAAACAGACCCAGAAACCAGTTGACCAAAACATAGATAAAATATTCAAATTTTGAAAAAAAAANATCGATCAACCCCAAAAATCTGAACTGGACTGGAACTGGAAAAAAAAACAGACCCAGAAACCAGTTGACCAAAACATAGATAAAATATTCAAATTTTGAAAAAAAAAACATATATTCATATGCATCCATAAGAATCCAAACTGTTATACACAAATATGCAAAGCTTCTCATGTATATAGAAAGTAAGGGTGCAGATAACCAAAATAGCACCAAGTGCAATACATCTCTAAACCAAAATACATTACGCATAGTACTAATGAATAGCATAGTCTAGACTCTAGACTCTACAATGATACAATCTGATCATATGGTAGAATCATTAGAATCCTCATCCTCTTCATCTTCAACATGACTAGACTTTACAATGGGATTTCGGCTTGATTCCCTTGGCTCTGAAGATAGTGGTACCCATCCATCGTTCATGCAAAGAAGTTTAGAGCTCATCCATGTATGAATTTATCATGGCCTCATATCTAGGGTTATAATCTAACTTAGATTGTGCTAATGCATGTTTGATATTGCATGAGGATGATATGAATACACTTTAGAAGTACATGTTCTATATGATGTCAAGATCAAGATGAACACTGTGATTTCTGCATAAGGGCAGATATAAAGAGGGAGGACTTTCTATCTCGACTTGTTTTAATTCTCTGCATTGTCATGACATGTTGATATGCACTTGATGGCATCTAGATAGCTGCTTAGTGTATGGATAAATGATCAGACTATGTCAGTATGTGAAATTGACATTGGCTATTGTTAACTATAGAACTGAATTTAACTTGTAAGAAAAATCCACAAGAGGAGGATGATGTGACTTTCTCTAATGACAAGTGATCCTGTTTATGCTCAGAGTTAAAGGCACAGTTTTAGAGGGAGTTGAGTGCTTAGGTACAAAGGGAGTAAGAGACTCCACAGAATGTAGGATCAGTTATGGTAGATGTTCATCTCCTCCCAGGTGTCAGCATAGAGTCAGCAAAAGAGAATCTACCAAGCATTTGTTATTGATGACTTGTTCCTTATTAGAGTGGAACAACTGGTAAGTTCATAGATCAAGAGGGAGCCAAATGTGCTCCTCAATCCCCAGCAGGATGGGATTGCAAAGTAAAGTTGTGATCTCCCTTGAGAAAGTATAAGCCTCCCAGTGATATAGACGTGGAAGTAAGCCTAGTCCATGAGTCATCTCTCTTAGATGAGCAAAGGGAGGAGGTCAAGGAGTCTTCAATTGATCTCTTTGAGAAGCCTATTGAGAGGTTTCATGATTGTTCTGGTATGATAACTCAGATGAGCACGTCATTGTTTCAAAATCCTTAATTTATGAGAAGGCATCCAAACATCAGGTTTGGAAGATGTAAAGATGTTAAATGACGTGTTAAAAGAGGTTCTCAGCTATCAAGGGAAGTCAGTTATAACTTCCAAGTGGATCTATAAAGATCAATCTTTTTGCTGACAATTAGAACTGTTTGGAGCTCTCAGAAAATCATGTGCTCTATGACAGGTCGAAACACATCAAGAGGAAGTATCGCTATATCAGGAACATGGTGCAGTATGCTCTGTCAAGTAGACAGTTTATTGATGTGTTGATTAAGCCTCTATCAAAGTTTGAGTACTTTCGAAAGAAGCTTAGTGTTGTTGAGAATGCCTCTCTTGCTGAGAGGGAGTGTTAAAGAGTGTAGCTGCAAGACCCATTCTCAAGGAGGATGGTACCTTAGTCAATTAACTGGGGGTCTTGGTCAGTTAACCAAGCAGAGTAAGTCCTTAGAAGGTACCCTAGGGCCTCCAACAATCTTCTGGGGTTCTTGGTCTGGGACCAAGCAGGTTGATACCATGGAAAAGTCCCTCGCATGTGGTTAGGGCCCCTATTAGCCTCTAGGATATCCTGGTTTGGGAGTAGGCAGATTCTTGCTCTAGGATCAAGCAAATCCTGCAGGTTGAGACAGAGACAACCTGGTCTAAGATCAGGTAGATTCTTGGTTTGGGATGAAGCAGTCCCTGCGAGTACATACCAGATCAGTTAACCAGGTGGATCTTGGTCAGTTGACCAAGATGATGATGTGTGATATCCTCTTCTCCTAAATGGTTATTACTGGATTGTTTCTCAAAGGACTTGCTACCCCTTGATGATGTCACTAGAACTTGACCTTTAGGAGCACTGTGGAGGACTAAAGGATCACATCATCCAGTTTGGACCTTCCTTATATGGTGATGATAAAACTCACAGTTGTTGTACAGAACACATGTGGACAATATACCTTTAGAGAAAAAGATAAAAGTTTGGTTGTTTCTCCACCTTGATGGTACACCTTGGTATTGTGGGTGAAGTGGTTGTCTTCCCACTTTGTTGTGACCCCTCTTGTTGACTTGTGGCCTTAGTTGATTTCCTAGGGGTTGCCTGGACCTAGCCGTGAGCTGTTCGAAGCCATAGGGCTAACTGTGAGTTGTTGGCAGCCCCTAGGGCTGGGCTGTGAGCTGTTGGAAGCTCTTAGGGTTGGTGTGTGAGCTGTTGGCAGCTTGTTAAGGCTGGGTTGTGACCTTTGTGAGGACATCTAGGGCTTCCATGACAGCATTTAGCCTGTTAGCACTGGACAATGACTTCTTGGACTAGACCATGGCCTTTTGTGCACTCTATAGGACTGGGTTGTGATCTCTTGGGCTGCTACTTGTGGTCTACTAGTTGTTTTGAGGTCTGTTTTGTGGATTTGTTCTTGCTGGTGCCTACCGTGAGTCTGCTAGAGATTCCATGATCCTTGGTTAACTTACTATAGCTGGCCCAACCTGTTTAAAGGGTTCTCTTACAGTCCTCTTTTTCATCCTCATTAAGGTTGCTACAGCTGTGCATATTTGTACCCTTGTCCTTGTATATGAGCTGGCACAGTTTGGGGATGTTAGTGTATGGTTTGAGGCCTCCTCTGCTCATCTGATAGGTACTGCTATTTGGATTATAAATGACTATCCTGTAGACTGCCATTTATTGCAGCAAGTGTTTGAAGGTTCATCCTCACTTCTCAACTGTCTTGGTTAACTTTCTGAGGTCTGTATTTGTCTAACTCTGTTCTACAGTTAACCATCTTCTCTCTCTTAGGTATGTCCATTGTTCCTTAGAGACTTGTCTTCAAAAGACATGGTCTAATATGAAAAGATATCTGAGTATAAGGTCGGTCTAAACCGGTATGGTTTGATTGGTAATTTTGTCTACCTTGTTCATTAGCCTATTTTATTATTGCTCCTGTCATTTACTGTTAATGTATGTTTCAACTTTAACACAGGGACCTTTGGGAGTGTTAAAGTTGAAAGAAATGAATATTATGTTTTAAATTTACGTAGCATTATCACTGTTGTACTTTTACTTCATCATTCTGAGTACTTGGTTTGAATTATTGCACAAGTTAGTTAAATTTTAGAAAAACCATAAAAATTCAACACTTATCCTCAATAGATAGCATCAAGGGGCCTTGATCCACGTTCCTCGAACAAGACAGCCTCCATAACAGTTTTTGGCTCTCAGTAGTTCTTGCATGTATCTATGGTACACTCTATTCTTTGCTCCTTGATATTAGACTTTAGGTCTTGCTTAGCATAGACTACTTTTGATTTTATCTCACTTTTAAAGGAGCGACCTAGGCACTCTCACCTTCTATTGCACATTATACTTACCAGTCCCCTAGGTATTTGCGGTCATGAGTTGAACATTAGTAACATGATCTTATCTTATCTTCTTACTTGTATGTTGAAATGATTAATTAGGGTTTCTTTTACTGCAATTCTCAGTGTCATTGGAAACAATTCAAATTGAGATCCCAATATTTAGGAATGTAGACTGAGTTCCGTTTCATGTAATATTGTTCCATGCGACACAATGTCATTGGGACCAAGGAGCAAGAGTGGGAAGCACAATTTTCAAAAGCTTCCAGGAGCGAAGCAATTCAAAAGCGGTTTTTATATCATATATTTTAATATATTTTGATACATCTTTATTCAAAAAAAAGCATGTAGAATGATAGATTAGTTGAAAAAATACATGAAAAAATAGATTTAACTATTGGATTAACGATGATGATTAAAGCATCAACCATTCAGTACCACAAATAACATCAATCATCTAGCACTTGTAACATTGCCATCTAATGATCAACCATAACATCAACCTTCACGTTTAAACATAACAAACAATAACATATAACATCAACTACAAAATGAACCACAGCATCATATTCATCATCAAAGAGTTTTAATATGCTCTCAATATTCCAAACTTCAAAGGTAGGTTCAAAGTTCAAAGCTCAAACTTAAACTGTCATAAAATGTTTACAAAATAGGTCATAATTGTTAACACTGAGTTTACCCTTGGTGAATTCAAGTGTTACTTTCATTAATGTTCATGAGCACATTCGAGATCAAGTTGGGCTCCTCCTTAGTCCATTCTGAAAGGTATATTCAATGTTACTTTCATTAAAGTTCATCAGCACATTCGGGATCAAGTTGAACTTCTCCTTAGTCCATTTAAATTGTTGAACATCAACGAAGAGTGGACACATTCTCAGTGGTTTCTATGGCTATGATCCTTTACACTAAAGTTGCTAGATTTTTATTTTTAGGTTTTCAGTTACATTACGGAGCTTGAGTTTTAGATATAATGTTTCCAATGGGAATAGTATAGGATTATGCTATTTTAAGCAGGTTTTTAACGGTATTTTGTCCATATTTGGTCATGGTGGTGAACTTCAGTTTTTCCTTAGTTCCTATATTTTTGGAGATCACTGCTATCTTAACCAAGGGACACATGTCAAAAGAGAATGGTGACATTTGGCATCCTTTGATGGTTTAGTGGACTCCTCATCAATTCAGTGCAGTTTTGTTTGCTGGAGTGCTGGAAACTGCTAAGTGTGCTAAATTTTGGATGGTATGTGATATTATATTTTCTTCATATGAGGTCGTATGAGATTGGAACCCATCTCAAACATCCTAACACAATTAATGGTAACATACAAAAATTAATTAGAAGTTTCCATTTTCTTTATAGTTTCATCTGTACACTTTTACTTCAAGAAATTTATATCATAATTCTGGGATTAATCATGGAGCGCCTCAAAATCCTTAGGAGTGTGCTCCCGAAAAGCATGCCCAAGAGGGAACGATCTAGAAGCATGGATGCTTTTGGAACGCTCTCTTACAAACCATGAGTCAAGAGCAAAGTGTGGGGGGCAGGTTGGGGGGTGGCACTCACCCCATAGTTTAGATGCAACAAAATTTGTGATATGTGTGACAACAAGATTTAATCGTTTGAGATGACCAACCTTGGGTTGATGCACTACTATTTAGGCATGGAGGTGTGGAAGGAGGATGGACATGTTTTCCTGGGGCAAGGAAAATATGTTGCAGATGTTTTGAGGAGATTTCGGATGGAGGATTGCAAACCCATGCCCTCACCCATGATCACCAACTGGAAGAAGCTTCATGCTTATGAGGTAGAGTTGGAGGATCCTACTTTGTTTCGCCAGCTTAATGGTTCGTTGATGTATTTGGTCAACACCATACCAGATATGAATTTTGCGGTGAACACTCTCAGTCAGTTTATGGTGGAGCCCAAAAGAGTGCACTGGACAGCCACAAAACATATTTTGAGATACCTTGTTGGGACTATAGACTATGGTCTGGACTATAGGAGGTCAAGTGGAGTGGACTTGGTTGGCTTCACGAATTCAGATTGGGCAGGCAATGCTTCGGACCAAAAGAGCACTTCCGGTAGTTGTTTCAAGTTAGGCTCAGCAGTTGTGTCGTGGTTCAGTCGAACGCAGAAGTCCGTTGCTTTGAGTTCTGCAGAGGCTGAGTACATGGCAACCAGTCAAGCTAGTTGCAAGGCATTGTGGCTACGCAAGTTCATGGTTGATTTATTTGGTCAGGAGCTAAGGCCTACTATCATTCATTGTGACAATCAGAGTTGCATCAGGCTCTCTGAGAATCCATGTTTCATGATAGGTCAAAGCACATTGAGATCGGATACCACTTCATTAAAGATTATGTCCAGAGAGGAGCTGTGGATTTACAGTACATTTCTACAGATGAGCAGCTAGCAGATATTTTCACGAAGTCTTTGGGAAGAGGAAAGCATATACATTTCAGAGACAAGATGGGAGTGGTGAAAAACAGCTTCCTCAGTAAGAGGGAGTGTTGAATTTTTTTTACCAAGGAAGTGTTTGTTCACTCATTTCTTGGGGTGGAGAAGAACACTTTAATAAGTGGTCCCTAGCCTAATTAAACGCTGAGAATAACTTTATGATAAAGTGATGTTTTAATGAATGTTTGAGTTTATATTTGAAAAGTGACTTTATGAGTATTAATGAGGGTGTGCATTAAATTCTCATTTTAATAATTAAAAGTGATTTTAATGAGGAAATGAGATGGGCCCTAGATCTCATTTGGTTGGCTTTTAATCTAAGGCGTTGATCTAGATGTGGAAGTTACTCAAACAAAAAGGCTTGGAAAAGGCAAACCTAATTCATTTATTGACAATTCCAAAGAGAGAATTTTTGGAGAGAAGAGAGAAGAGAGAGAGAAGTAATTTTTCTGAAAAAGGAAGAAGACAAACCCTTGCATAGAAATCGAGAAGGTTTAGCAAGGCACAATTCCCAAGGTGTGAAGTAATTCCGTACAACAACATTAAATGAGGTCGTACAACACAAATTTCGAGGTGACCGTACAGAAGCAGGTACAACATTAAATAGGGTCGTACAAGCACAATTTTCAATGCATACTGGCGCTGCATTTATTGCAGACCGTATAGGCAATGTTTGGCATGAATTTCAAGGTGATCTGTACAGCATTTATTGCATACCGTAATGTGCATTTATTGCAGCTGTACAGTTGTTCACATGTGTGGACCGTACAACAGTTTCCAGGCACACATTTCGAGATCAAAGTTGGAACATTTCAACAGGTCATTCAATGATTGCTTTGCAAGAATTCCAAGGTAGACTGGTGCTGCATTTATTGCAAACTGTACAGCCTATGTTTGGCACGAATTTCAAGGTGATCCATACAGCATTTATTGCATACCGTAATGTGCATTTATTGCAGCTGTACAGTTTTTCACGTGTGGACCATACAACAGTTTCCAGGCACAGATTTCAAGATCAAAGTTGGAAAATTTCAGCAAGTCATTCAGTGATTGCTTTGCACGAATTCCAAGGCATTTTGGTTGAGATAAGTACTATTGTAATTTTTATTTAGTTTGCCTACAGAAATAAAAATCTCTCTGAAGAACAGGTTTTCCCTTCGGGGTTTTTCCTGGGTCAATTTGACCAATAACCTAAGTGTTTATTTTCATGTGTGTATGAGTTTCAAATTTCTGAGTAAGGATTTAGGGCTGATATTATTTTCGGAATTCAAAAGAAGAAAAGAGATCTCATGTGTTTTATGTTTTCAGTGAAAATTTTTTAATTTTAATGCACATGCAATGATGTGGTTTGGGCCCACGGATGCGGGTGATTATCGCATTAAGATGGACACGGGGGAGGCTGACAGGGCCACCCCCCACACAGTTGGACCTCACCTCATTTAATGCGGGTATTCAATCCAACAAGGGACGTGGCCGGTTCAAAATACTTGGATGGGACTTGGCCGTCAATTCGATGCCAGTCCGCATTAATTTGCCAGCAGGTCGCTTGGGCTAAAGTGCCTCCATTAATCTCTACGTCGTTCGTTGGGTTGGTGCATTCGCTCCAGCAATTCATGCTTCCACCTCTCTCTGTCGCGAACATTTTTCTCAGACTTCATCCCTCTTTGCAGCGACGCTCTCAGCTTTGGTTTGCTCGTAGACTTTGTTTTCCACCATGCCAAGGAGACCTCATGGTGTCCCGCGTAGAGGTAGTCGAGGTCGAAGAGCTCAGGAGGAAAACCGCATCCCCCCCTCTGCTCAGGCCAGTGGAGATGACTTCGACTTGGAAGTCCCTGAAGAAGTTCAGAGAATTGTTAACGACTGGGAGGATGAATTGTCTGGGGCTTTCAATACGGCTGGAAAATCATTGGAGAGGAGACGAAATTATTGGATACTCAAGAATTTGCTCATCAGCCTTGTCCTTTGCTTTCACCCACTGGCTCCTACATCCTTTGTGCCTCCAGCTCGAAATCCACCGTTGGTTCCTCCAGATGTTTCACCTTCACCTCCTGCTCCTCCAAGCTCCACCGTTGCCACAGCCACCTCCCCTGTCCCTCCACCCACTTACATTCCTCCGCCCCAATCCCGCACCTCCACTCTCCCAGCGGGTAAATTCTCGTCCAACCCAGTCGTGGCAAAAAAGACCACTCCTCTCCCCAATAAACAGCCCCTTGAAGGTACGATTGAAGCAGAAGTTCCCACCAGCAACGAGGAGACAGCTACTTCCAGCGACGATCCAGAAGCCAAGTCAAGCGAGCCAGTGCAGCCAGCATTCACAGGCTACAGCTGCCCCATTGAGGAGGAACCCTATTTCAAACCTTAAAAGGGTTTTGTCATGAATCTTTGTCTTCTCTTCGATTATATGTGGCTATGCTCGATATACCCAAGTTTACTTGTTTATCATTATGCAAACTAGGATTCTGCTAGTTTGGTTCTTCCAAGAACAAGAGAATTTTCTTGTATATGTCTCTTTGTATGGCCTGTTTTCCCTCCTGGAAGGAGGGTTCCGATTTAGTGGACCTGTTTTACCTCCTAGAGGGAGGGCCCAGTTACATCATGAAATTCTATGCCTGCTTCCTATGAGCAGGTCTGCTACTATGCTCTGTAATTTCCTCTGTACCACTATTTTCCTTTTTTAATAGAATAGCATCCAACTTACAAAAAAAATGATGTGGTTTGGGCATTAAACCATATTCTAAACTGAAACTGAAAATGGGTTGGGGTTCTTGAAAACATAGTTACATATATCATGTCGGCGAATATATCGCCAAGGGTCCGGAATGTAACTTATCGGCAGCAACGGCGAAAATATCGGCAAATGTCGTAAAGCATCAAAAAAAATACAAAATAACCATTTTTTTCAATTTGTTTAACATCTAAAGCAACAACAACGTCAAATAAACACATTGCTACATAAATATGAAAATACAACTAATATATAAGATGCATAAGATGTCAAATGGTGGATCATGATCACATATTGACTATAAACTGAAAATACTGAAATATATTCCTGATGGAATGATAGAAAATCACATCAAATGGTCAAAATAAATGTCTCTCAAGAGATGAATCATCATGACTCATGAGGCATCTAGATACTACATAATACAATGATAAACAGTAGAAATCATTGATCCCCTCTACCCCTTTGATAGGCAAGGGGCACCACTCTTCCTATGGAAGCAACAGGGAGTCCTGTAGGTGCTTTGGATGAGTTAGGCGTCAAATTGGAAGCTCCAACTACTTGGGCTATGGTGGAAGGTCCAACTACTCTACAATTTTGATGAAACTTCCCATATTTAATGAGTGAAGGGTACATTTTTATTAAGGTCATGATAAAATATTTCAACAGTCAATGCCACCAACATCAAGGTACAGAGAGGGGTTGATGTGCTTGATTAAATGCCAAACCCATACCCTCATACTTGATAAAATCCAGTGGAATTGTTGAAATCTTCAAATCGTGAAAACTATTAAGTCTATTGAATTCTAAATGGGATCTAAAATTCTACTTTTGCATATGAAGTCCGATGACGTTGGAACCACTCTCAAACATCCTGAAACAATTAATGGTAATGTTAAAAATTTAAGTAAAAGGATAGAAAATGAAAGTTAAGGAGAATCTCTCTTTTACTTTAAGAATTTCATATTACCATTTATTACTTTAAGAATTTAATATATTTAGCTTTAATAACACTACCAAAAACTTAACCCATGGATTTATTTCTCAAATTCCATGCAATTTTTTTTAGCAGGGCGATATTTTCCGAAATATCATGATATATTCCCCAATATATCGCGACACATTGAATATATCGCGATATATTCAAAATGTCGAAAATGTCGTGATTTTTTAGTGGCGATATATCGCCAAGGGGAATGACTCGTGATATATCGCCGATATATGTAACTATGCTTGAAAATTTTCACAAAGCATGTGTCGAGGTACCTAGATGGTACGATTGGATATGGACTTGAATATGTCTTGGACAAAGAAATAAAGCTGCAAGGATATATTAGACTCTGACTAAGGTGAAAAGTGCAGTGGACGAGAAAGAGCACATCAGGGATGTTGCTCTAGTTTGAGATCAGCTCTAATATTCTGGTTTACTAAGAAAGCAGTCATCGAGAGCACTCAGTATAGTAGAAACAAAGCATATTGCAACCAATATTGAAAGAAGAAAAGCAGTAAGGATTCAGAAGGTTCTTAATCAGTTATATCAGGGACATAGTGCCAAAAGGAGCAGTGCAACTCCAGTACATATCCATCAATGAGCAGATTGTTGATATACTTACCAAGCCTTTCTCTAAAGTAAAGTTTGACTACTTCTGGGACAAGCTTGGAGTAGTACAGAATGACACCCCTCACCAAGGAGTGTCGATGTTTCTCCATGGGCAGCAGCAAGTAGTCATCCCCCAATCATGTGGGACATGAATCAAGCATTTTCCCCACCGATAAGTCATGCAGTGGTACATGGCTCAAACACCAGTAAGCCGTGCAATGGTGCATGGCTCACGTAAGCCATGTAGTCGTACATGCCTCAGATAAGCCATGCAATGATAATCATGCGAGTGCTCCCACATGAGCAGAGACATAGTCAAGACCTCAGATGACTATCAAACAATAGTCAAAGCCTCTGAGACTATCAATGACTATCAGATACTCAAGTGAGTTATAGTCGACATTGTTGGGGAACAATCAAACATATTGGAGAGGTCATATAGCAATATACTTGGCTAGTGGGGTACAATGAGATTAAGAAGAAGAAAGAAGCCACTTGGGAGTAGTTATGCCCTGGAGAACATCACGAAAGATTAGAAAGTTCACAGAGAACTCCTCTAGACCATAGAAGATTCCAAAAGTCAATAAGAAGAAGTCGACCGAAAGAAAAGAATAAAAGGAAGAATAATAACATACCCAAAGAACATTGAAGAAGAACTTCCAGAAGACAAGTAGCGTTGAAGATTGTGTAAGAAGAATGTATTCCTTGCTAAGAGGGAGTGTTAATGTTTATGTGGCATCAGAATATATTCTTAACAAGTGCCAAAGAAAGTGGAAAGAAATGAAGAGCACAACTAACCCAATGAAATGGGTAAGTTAACCCTAGAAGGCAAAATGACAAGTTAGCTTGAAAGATAAGTAAAAGATCAATTAAACAATAAATAAAAGTCAAGCCAACCTAACTATGGAAACTTCTAATGAAAAGAAGAATATAAATAAAGTGTGTTTCCACACTTTATTTTTCCAGCAAGCACACCTCTCCCTCTCAAGTGGTGTGCACTTCTCTAGGAGGACAAGTGAGTGTTGATTTTTTTGAGCAGCATCGAGAGCCATTCTCTTAAGAGAAAGGAGACATCTCGTCTGGGACCACGATGTGGAACCAGTCCAGTACTGGGGGACTCAACCTAGAGTTGAGTGACCATTCTATTGAATGGGGATATCTGGTCCAGGACCAGGATATAGAACCAGTCCAGCACTGGGGGACTCAACCTTGGGTTGAGTGACCATTTTGTTGAATGGTGACATCTAGTCCGGGACCAGGATGTGGAACAAGTCTAACACTGGGGGACTCAGCCTAGAGCTGAGTGGCCAATCTTTGAATGGAGGCACCTGGTGAGTTACCAGAAATTTACCTAGTCCGGGACTAGGGACTCAGCCCAGAGCTGAGGGCCATTCTCCGGGAGAATGGAGACGCTTGGTCTGTTACCAAGTATTTGACCTTGTGTCAAATTATGCAGCTTATGGCTGAGGCACCTGGTCTGTTACCAAGATAACACTATAAGTCCTAGACCGGGTCTAGGCATGTGTGACACTCTGACCCTCGACCAGTGGGCTTTGTGATCTTCTCCAAGGCTTAGCTACCCTTGGTTAAGACACCTTAGTATCCGATCTTGGTGTCACATAGAGTGTGAGATAAAAGCATTAGTAATTCTCTCTGATTATGATGATGTACTTTGAGTGGGGATGAAGGACCACATTGACCACTTGTTTTGACCACAGGGCACGTCAAGAAGGCTAAGCAAAAGTCTAAAATACATAAGGACCCTTAGTACCACTAAGGTGTCAAAGTGAAAGTGCAAAAAGACCTTTAGTCTAAAGGCAAAAGTCAAAGCGATAAAAGAATAAAAGAATATTATTTTGTTCTTTTGAGTTTTGGTCGACTTACAAGTGACTCAAAGGCTATAAAAGAAGATCAATCCATTTCATTATTACACACACATGCTCTCACAGGTACAACTGCTCCAAGAAGAAGAATTCGCTGGTTCAAGAAGAAGAAAGTTGTTTTGTGATTATGCCCTAGCATGGATGAGTCTAACTAGGGCATTCACACCTATTGAAGTAAAAACCCTAAACTAGGGTTTCATTGACGAAGAGCAACAGCAATCTTTTCATCTTTTATGAGTTAGGGTTTTACCCTAGCTACTCTTTTCTTCTTCGAGCAGCTACCAGTCTTCACAGGCAGCCTGATTTCTCTCACGGCAGCTGCTCTTCCTCCTCCGAACAGCCTCCTCTAGGGCTCGGCCCCTCTTCTAGACCCTCGAGTAGCCTACAGCAGCAGCCCGGGAGGGTTCCGGCTCTGCTACCCACGCTCAGACAGCCTACAGGCATACCCGTGAGGGCCTCGGGATCAGCCAACAGGCCTGTGAGGATTGTCGGGTCTGCACAAACCCTCAGGCAGCATACATGCTAGCCCGGAAGGGCCTCGGGCAGCAGGTACCGAGTAGACTTCGGGCAGGTGAGCAGAGAATCTGTGCAGGGCTCAAGCAAGCCTAAAACAGATACGGGCATGCAAAAGAAAATCCGGTCAGGTTGTGAAAGAGAAAATTCGGGCAGATCTATATTTTGGGCAGCTGGAAGGAACTAGGGCTTGACACCCTAGTTTGGATTTTTTTTGTAAAAAATTATCTTCTGTAAATTATGGATATGTGGTACAAACCCAATAGGGTTTTGAGAATTCATTGAAGAACTCAGTCATCTCATTTACCAGATGAATTACTAATGCTCTAGAGTTTTTGTCCTTTAAAGGTTTCCCTAGTGTTCAGTGTGTTGATGTGTTGATGTTGTTTACTGCACTTGTCATGTGTTATATGTTAGTCTGCAAATTTTAAAGTATTCATGCTAATGCTAAAAATTCAACATGGTATCAAAGCTTAGCATGTGAAGACCCAGTAAGAAGAAATTGCTATTGTCTTCCTAGACCTTGGGATATTTTGCAGACTTGACATCTGACTAAGTAGCAGAGATGGCCATCAACATCTTCAGACCGGAAGAGAAGCTACAAGGTTTAGCCAACTAGAACTCCTGGAAAGCTAGGCTTACAGCTATTCTTGAAGAAAATGACCTTGATGACATTGTGTTCAACGTCAATCAAGAGCCAAAATCTAATGGTGGCAGAGTTACTTACATGAAGAAGCAGGCTAAGGCTAGAAGGATCGTTTATGATTTTATGAAAGAAACTATGATGCCCAACATCACAGCACCAAAGACTGCCAAAGAATGCTTTGACACCTTGGCAAACTTGTATGTGAAGAAGGCTCCCAATCAGAAGAGAGTCTTGAAGAAAAGACTCTGAACATTGAAGATGAACAAGGATGAAGGGATTGAACCCTTCTTCACAAAGATTGCACAGGTAAGAGATCAACTTACTACTATTGGTATTGTCATTGATGATGATGACCTTGTGTAGACTGTGGTCGATGGTCTCGCAAGCTCTTGGGAAACATTCCTGGCATTTGTCAGTGGACATGAGAATCATCCAAACTTTGAAAGACTTTGGCATGATTGCTTGGAAGAAGAGGGAAGGACTTTAGGCAAGGCAACCAAGAAAGGAAACCTTGCACTCGCAGCAAAGACAAAGAAGTTCAATAAGTCCTCCCCTCAGCAAAAGAATGGAAAAAAACCTCAAGGTAAGTTCTCTAATGTTTCAAAAGTGGAATGCTATAATTGCCACAAGTTTGGGCACTTTCCCAGGGATTGCAGGAAGACCAAGAAGAAATTAAAAAGAAGATTTCAAGCGTCTGTTGCAGAAGAAGAAAAAGATGAACCTAAGAAGAAGAAGAACACCAGGGCTAACAAAGAAGACGAACCTAGAAGAGAGTACTTTTTGATCTCCGCTCTCTCTAGATCCATCACAGACAATGCTTCCTCTTGGTTGGTGGATAGTGGTGCCTCCAGGCACATGACAGGTAACCGTGGAGCTCTCACCAGTTATAGAAAGAAGAAGTTTACTACTCATGTGCAACTTGGAGATGACTCCACTTACAAGATTGAAGGAGTTGGCTCAACTTCACTTCAACTTGATTCACGTACGGTTTTACATATTAATGATGTTTGAAGAATAATCTTCTATCTGTTGTTGGCTTAGAGGACAAGGGCTACAAATTCCTCTTCATGGACAAGAAGGTCCTACTATGGGCAAAGGATCAAAAGCTAAGCTCAGTTGTTCAGATTGGGGTTCGAGAGGGAGGTCTTTGCAAGGCTTCAGAAGATTCCACTCATGCTTTGGTACATCATACAATTGATCCATGTGAGTTGTGGCATAGAAGGTTTGGACACCTTCACTACACAGCTCTCCCAGGCTTGCAAAAGATGGTCACAGGTATGCCATAGGTATCTCCAAAACATGATGGAATTTGCAAAGGATGTGCTCTAGGTAAGAACACTAAGAAATCCTTTTCCATAAGCAAGAATAGATCTAAAGGCATTTTAGAATTGATTCACTCTGATATTTGTGGGCCTATGTCTTCACCCTCCTTGAGTGGGTGCTTGTATTATGTCTTGTTCATAGATGATCATTCTCGGAAGTCATGGATTTACTTCCTCAAGGCCAAAAGTGAAACTTTTGACAGGTTCAAAGAGTTCAAGGCTCTAATTGAAAATCAGACTGCCAAACACATCCGTATCTTGAGATCAAATAACGGAGGTGAGTATGAATCTAATGAGTTTGATGATTTTTGCCGAGAAGCAGGAATCAAGAAAGAGTTGACAGTACCATACAACCCTCAGCAGAATGGGGTTGCAGAAAGGAAGAACATAACGATCTGTGAAGCTGCTAAAGCCATGCTTACCGATCTAGATCTTCCTTTATCCTTGTGGGTTGAAGTTGGAGGTACTACTTATGTATATCCAGAAAAGAAGCCCTCATGCTATCTTGGGGGAGAAGACTCCAGAAGAAGTCTTCACCAAAAATAAACCTACAGTAAACCACGATGATATTTGGCACTCCAGGTTACATTCTTGTGCCAAAAGAGAAGAGGGCTAAGCTAGAGCCTTCCGATAAGAAAGGTATATTTGTCGATTATACTGACAGCTCGAAGGCCTACCACATCTATGTACCTAGACAGAGGTACATTGAAGACAGTAGAGATGTGATCTTCCATGAGGAAGTTGTGTTTCGTCAAACACAAGAGCTTTCAAAGGAAGATAAAGTACATCCCCCTAAGTTTCCAGATTCAGAAGTTCAGAGGGAGGAAGAGGAATTTGAGGATCAAATTCCAGATGCACCTGAGGACACTGAAAGTCCACCAAAAGAACTGCTTGAAGTTCCTCCTTCCAAAAGGAGACCTGCTTGGTACCGAGAAACAGTACAAGAAGCCGAGAAGCATAAAGATCCTCCCGAGACTTTCAGAGAAAGCATAAGACAACAGAAGTACTCCGATCTTATGAGCCAGCTCATTAGTGCAAAACCTTCCACGTAAAAAGAAGCAGCAAGTCAACAGGTATGGGTTGATACCATGATTGAAGAGTACAGTTCAATCATGAAGAATGGTGTGTGGGAAGTTGTTCCCAGACCAACAGGAAAGTAAGTGGTAACATCCGAATGGCTTTACAAAATCAAGCATGTTGTTGATGGCAGTGTGGAGAAGTATAAAGCTAGATTCGTAGCTCGTGGCTTTACTCAGAAAGAAGGCATTGACTATGATGAGACATTTGCTCCTGTTGCCAGGTATACTACCATTAGAAATTTAGAACCATCATTTCTCTTGTTGCAATATTCGGATGGAAGTTACATCAGATGGATGTAAAGACAGCCTTCCTCAATGGCAAGATTAAGGAGGAAGTCTATATTAAACAACCTGAAGGCTATGTGACTCATGGGAATAAAACCAATGTGTGTAAACTGAAGAAAGCCATGTATGGACTGAAACAGGCTCCGAGAGTCTGGTATGCGATGATGGATGGATTTCTCCCGACTTGGGGTTTTCTGAAGGTACAGCTGACTTCAACTTGTACTTTAAGGTTGTTCATAATCATATCTTGTTCCTTGTTCTATATGTGGATGACTTGTTTCTTACAGGTGATGAACAATTGATAGAACAATGTAAGAGGGAGCTTACCTCTGAATTTGAGATGAAGGATCTCGGTTTGATGCACTATTTCCTTGGCTTAGAAGTCTGGCAAAAGCCAGGCGAGATTTTCCTGACACAAGGAAAGTATGCAGTAGACATCTTGCAGAGATTTGGGATGCAGGACTGCAAGTCCATGAGCATACCCATGACTACCAACTTGACAAAGTTGTGTGACTCAGCCGCCAGTTAACAAAGTGTGGACTCTACTCTGTACAAACAACGTATTGGATCCTTGATGTATCCCGTGCATATGAGACCAAATATATGTTACACGGTGAATGCTCCAAGACAGTTCATGTCCGATCCGAAGCACATACACTGGGTAGCTGCTAAACACGTACTCAGATATGTGCGAGGTACTATCACTTATGGGCTCAAGTATACTTCCAGCAGTGGAGTATTATTAGCAGGATATGCTCATTCAGATTGGGTTGGCAATGCAATAGACCGGAAAAAGCACCTCTGGTTACTGCTTCAGTATGGGATCTGCAATGATCTCTTGGTCCTGCAAGAAGCCCAAAATGTGAACCGGACCAGTCATCGAACCGACGAAGCCCAAAATGTGAACCGGACAGGAAACCGGACCGGAACCGGCAAAAAACTGGGTAAAAAAACGGCTGACTAAAAAATACATAAAATATTCATATTTTGTAAAAAAACATATATATTCAAGTGCATACATATGAATCCAAACCATTAATACACAAATATGCAAAGTTTCTCATATATATAGCAAATATGGGTGCAAATATCCAAAATAGCACCTAGTGCAATACATCTGTGAGGTTCTGAACCAATGTACATCAACAAAGAGGCTCTAAATGGCCCCTACAATCGAAAAATAAACCATAGTACTAATTAATAACAATAAAGTGATCATATGGCACTACCCTACTAGCCACTACTACTAGAGTCTAGTGTCTAGTAGTCTACTACTCCTCAACATCGTCATCCTCATCCTCATCCTCTTCAGGAGTGGGATTCTGAGCCCCACTTGATTCCCCTGGCCCTGAAGATGGAACCTCTGGAGGTGGGTCCAAATCCAACCAAGAAAGGTCTTCATTATCAAATACTGGTGCTTGAGTCTCCACAACCCACTCTGATGATGGATCAAAGTCATCCAAGGTTATGTTTCATGATGTTGGTGTCTTGTTCAACAACTGGTTACGCCTCAACCTAAGATTGTACTGGACATAGACCATATCATTCAACAGTTTGTGTTCCAAACGGTTTCGTTTCTTGGTGTGTATACGCTCAAATACACTTCAATTGCGTTCACATCCAGAAGCACTGCATGGCTGGCTCAATATTCAAACTACAAAAATTTTCAAATCAGTGTAGCTCCCACCAAACTGCCCCCACCAATAGGCTGCAATGAGAGTTGAATGCAAACAAGTTTCAGCAAATGGCTTTGGAAATTTAACTCATTCTTTACAATGGATAATATAATTTGAAAACTTTGAAAATTCTTACCCAGTGGATCCTTAGATCTGCCTCGTATGGCCATGCTCATGCCAAAGCTACTCATACTTTCATTGAATTGCAGTAGCTTACTGTGAATCTCATCTTGTATCTTAGGATTAGGAACCATGCACTCAATGCATCTATACAATCCGTCTTTAACCTCCCCATCATCATTGGCTTCAAAGTCTTTTGTATAGTGGTACCTTCAAAAGTTCATTCAAAGTTCAAAAGACAAAAAATATTCATCAATGAATTTGAAATTGTAACTTATAACTTTGAAACTTTGAACTTTAAAGTTTGAAATTAAAAGAAAACTTATAACTTTGAATAGGAATTTTGAGATTTCTTATAGTAATAGCCAGCTGCATGCAAAGGACGATGGAGTTGTCTGTTCCATCTGTCATCAATGATATTCCAAATAGGAAAATACTTCTGCCTTTTATCACCATATGCTTTCTTTATTGCTTCTTTGGCCTGATCCATGGCCTCATAAATAAAACCCATAGCGGGTTTATCACCATCTACCATCCGCAACACTCTCACAAGAGGCTCACTGAATAAAACTATCTCTTCTGCCTTTTTCCAAAATGTTTTTTCAAACACTTTGTCAGCAATATCTTCCCTTCAGCCTTTTGACTCCATTGACATTCATTCCACTCATCGCAGGAAAACATCTTCCGCATATTGGCTTTTTGATCAACAAGGGATTGCAACAAAAGAAAGTTTGTTGCATATCGTGTAATGACTGATCTAACAAGCTCTTTACCCCCAATGTTCTTCCTCGTAAGACTCAAAACCCATGAGTGGTTGTAGATGTACCTGGTTATTGATTTTGCCTGCTCCAGAGTCCACACACTTCTTCACCCACTCAATTTTGCCAATATCCTCCAGCATGAGGTCCAAACAATGGGCTGCACATGGTGTCCACCAAATGGTGGGGTGTTTTTCCTCTAACATATTTCCGACTGCAACATAGTTTGAGGCATTGTCACTGATGATCTGTACAACATTCTTTGGCCCGACCTCCATAACTACTCCATCCAAAAGATGAAATAATAATTGTGCATCCTTCACCTGATCAGAGGCATCCACAGATTTAAGAAACATGGTTCCTTTTAGGCAAGCAATCAGGAAATTGATAATAGTGCGGGATTTTCCATCAGTCCATCCATCAAACATTATTGTGCACCCTGTTTTACTCCAGGACTACTTGAACTCCTTCAAATATTCATCTATCCTTTGAACTTCATTTCGTAAAAGGGGTCCTCTGATATCATGAAAACTAGGGCCTTTGAAGCCTGGACCACACGAAACTATAGCATCTATCATAGGTTGATAATAAGAAGAATTAGTTGCATTGAAGGGTATGTCTGCATCATACCACCATCTAGCTATGCATTCCCAAGCAGCCTCCTTCTCCATCTTCTTCCATTTAGCATCAATGGTGGGCTGAGCACCAGGGGTAGTGCGAGGCACAAAGAAAGAGTCAAGACCTCTACTGCTGGTGGGGGTAGTACCCGGGGTACTACGTGGCCTCTTCAGGTTCAAATTGGATGCTCTACGTCAACCTCTCCCCCTAACAGGAAAACTGGAGGATTCTTCAAAACTAGTCAAATGACCTTGAGGGGTTTCATACTCACCACCCTCAGGATCATAGTCAATCTCATCCTCAAATGGCATTGAACTTCTCCCTATGTCTTCTTGAATCTTCTTTGTCTTGGCTTTTTCTTCTTGGTAGGCTTCAATACTACTTAGCATCTCTGCTCTAAGATCATCAGAGACTTTCCTACAAGGTTCAACATTGCCTCTAGCACCAGCTAAGTGTTGTTTTAACCTATGGATACCTCCCCCAGCTATTTTCTTCCCACAATAATTGCATATTTTTTTCCCACCATCATCCAATTGGCAATGAACCCATGCCGCGTCCTTCCTCTCTTTTGGAGCCATGGCAAACAAAAGCTGGAAATAAAACCCTATAATTTATTAATAACTTGTTAACTAAGAAAAAAAATTTAAAGAGAAAAGTCTTGAGACTTGACATACCTTTGAGAGAGAAGAAGAAATGAAGGAAAGCTTGAATGGAATTGTCGCTGCCAAGAGAAAAAGAGGATGCTGATCCATGATAACAGTCCACAAATTCTGCACAAAAGCCTTCAATAACCTCCAAAACAGTCCACGTAATAGCTCCAAATCTGCTGCAAAAAATGATGCTTCTAATCTCCTCCAAATCCTCACTACAAAACACACTTGACTATGCCCAACAAGTTCTTGGAAAGACTCAGCTGCAAAAGACTACACAACTGCCCAATAAACCGTGCTCTCAAGATTGCCAAACTGATAGTAATTACTAATGAGTAGTGTGAGTAATGTAGGGGGTGAGGGGGTCTTTAAATAGTGTTAGGATAGGCTTAGGGTTAGGTTAGGAGCATTAGTTAGGTTGTAGTTTTTGTTTTTGTTTTTTTAATTTGAAATCCGTGAGTCCCTGCACGCGGCCGTACGGTAGAGTATGGACCGGCCCGGTTACGTACGGAACCGGCCAGTTCGGTGCCCGGTTTGGTCAAAGATCCGGTTTTTTCAAATTTTTTTAGTGACCGAACCGGTCAGACCGATCGGTTTTGCCAGTTCCGGTCCGGTTCCGATAACATTGGCTCAGAGTACAACTAAGGCAGAGTATATTGCTGTAAGTGATGCCTGCAACGAAGCAATTTGGCTCAGAAAACTTCTATGTGATATGTTCGATGGAAAGCTTGACTCAACGATCATCCATTGAGATAATCAGAGTTGCATTAAGCTTTCGGAGAACCCTGTGTTTTATGACAGATCAAAACACATTGAAATGAAGTATCATTTCATCAGACATCTAGTACAAAGAGGTGCTCTGAAGTTGCAACACATTCGTACAGATGAACAGATCGCAGATATCTTGACCAAGCCTCTGACAGCATAGAAGTTCGTGTACTTTCGTGACAAGCTTAGCATGGCAGAGAATGCCTCTCTCGCTGAGAGGGAGTGTTAATATTTCTAAGCAGCATCGAGAGCCATTCTCTTATGACAATGGAGACATCTGGTCAGGGACCAGGATGTGGAACCAGTCCAGTACTGGGGGACTCAACCTAGAGTTGAGTGACCATTCTATTGAATGGGGATATCTGGTTCGAGACCAGGATATAGAACCAGTCCAGCATGTAATGTCCCCCCTCTAATTAAGCATACCAAACACCCGCTAACCTATTTAATTCCCTTAGGTTCGAGCAGGTACTACATAAGAGGGAATTGACTGAGTGGATTTGATACTTAGATCACTACAGGACATTCCTTCAACGTCAAGTTATCAGTCGGATGGAAGAAGCCTTGTTTCTTTAGGCTTAAAAGTCAACATTAAAATAGAATGGCATGCATGCAAAAGTAAAGCAAAAACCCTAACAGTGACATGCAAACCCTAAAAGTTCATGAGATTCTATTTAAGAGGGTAATGAGACCAAAGAAGGTTACTTATGATTATTATTGATTTTGGAGCTCTTGAGTAGTAGCACAACGTGCGGCCACAGCAGTTGGGGTTGAAGACGGCGTCTTCAACTAACAGGGTTTCGGCAATGAAATATCTGCCCTAGTCTCATCCAGGGTAAACCATCCAGGTTCACCATCCGCTCTTCAACGTATTCATCCAGTTGCGATTATCCAGTATCCATCAGAGATTGTTTGCAGGGACACATGTGCAGCCGTAGGGGGGTTTTTAACTGGAAAACCCCAAATCATTCGTTGGGTCCCCAGATCTCCATTTATCTTCAGAATACTGACACCATTCTCATCATCGGTATCATCCTCCAGTATCCAGTGATTATCAGATCATGTTTTGCTCATCCGGAGCAGTTCTCAGCAATTTTGGGAATCAAGGGGGCGTAGCAGCTAAACCTCTAGTTCAATTCGCTAGCCTGCTTAGGGATCTCAGAACTTCTGCATGTGTCAGGCATCCTCTCCGGCACGGGAAGACTACCACTCCTGCAAATTCTCAGCTGCAATAGACGCCTCCTTCACTGAAAACGTCACCCTTAGCTGATTTTGGGTTCATGCTGCTGGGGTATCACTGAAGGCAGGGAGCACCAGTTTTTCACCAGATCAACTCTTGATGCATGCATATTCTCTCAGGAGCATTTCAGCCGACTTATCAGTGGTAAGTGTTACATTATATCCTGCAAACCCTAACCCTAAATTCAGCTATAATATACGGCAATTTTGCATGGCAGTTTTGCATGCCCGGCTATTCAGTAATTTTGCATAGAATCAATAGAATATTGGTATTTGGGATATTACACAGCACTGGGGGACTCAACCTTGAGTTGAGTGACCATTCTGTTGAATGGTGACATTTGGTCCGAGACCAAGATGTGGAACCAGTCTAGCACTGCGGGACTCAACCTAGAGCTAAGTGGCCATTCTTTGAATGGAGGCACCTGGTCAGTTACCAGGAAAATACCTAGTCCGGGACTAGGGACTTAGCCCGGGGCTGAGGGCCATTCTCCAAGAGAATGGAAGCACTTGGTCTGTTACCAAGTATTTGACCTTGTGTCAAATTATGCAGCTTATGGCTGAGGCACCTAGTTTGTTACCAGGATAACACTATAAGCCCTAGACCGAGTCTAGGCATGTGTGACACTCTGACCCTCGACTAATGGGCTTTGTGATCTTCTCCAAGGCTTAGCTACCCTTGGTTTTTACACCTTAGTATATAATCTCGGTGTCACACAAAGTGTGAGATAAAAGCATTAGTAATTCTCTATGTTTATGATGATGTACTCTGAGTAGGGATGAAGGACCACCTTGACCACTTGTTTTGACCACAGGGCAATTAAAGAAGGCTAAAGCAAAAGTCTAAAATAGATAAGGACCCTTAGTACCACTAAGGTGTCAAAGTCAAAGTGCAAAAAGACCTTTAGTACCACTAAAGGCAAAAGTCAAAGTGATAAAAGAATAAAATAATATTATTTTGTTCTTTTGAGTTTTGGTCCACTTACAGGTGACTCAAAGGCTATAAAAGAAGATCAATCCATTTCATTATTACACACACTTTCTCTCACAGGTACAGCTGCTCCAAGAAGAAGAATTCGTTGGTTCAGGAAGAAGAAAGTTGTTTTGTGATTATGCCCTGGCATGGATGAGTCTAGCTAGGGCATTCACACCTATTGAAGTAAAAACCCTAAACTAGGGTTTCATTGACGAAGAGAAACAACAATCTTTTCATCTTTTTATGAGTTAGGGTTTTATCCTAGCTCCTCTTTTCTTCTCCGGGCAATTACCAATCTTCACGAGAAGCCTAATTTCTCTCACGGCAGCTGCCCTTCCTCCTCCGGGCAACCTCCTCTAGGGCTCAGCCCCTCTTTTGGACCCTCGAGCAGCCTACAACAGCAACTCGGGAGGGTTCCAGGTCTACTACCCACCCTCGGATATCCTACAAGCATATCCATAAGAGTTTCCAAGGCTGCACAGACCCTCGTGCATCCTACAAGCATACCCGTGAGGGCCTTGGGTAGCAACCAACAAGCTTGTGAGGGTTGTCGGGTCTACATAGACCCTCAGGTAGCATACAGGCCAACCCTAAGGGCCTCGGGCAGCAGAAAACAAGGCCGAGTAGACCTCGAGCAGCTCGGGCAGAGCTGCAACAGATTCGAGTAGGGCAGCAGGTACCGAGCAAACTTCAGGCATGTGAGTAGAGGATCTGGGCAGGGCTCGACCAGGCCTAAAACAAATCCAGGCAGATCTCGATTTTGGGCAACTGGAAGGAACTAGGGCTTGAAGCCCTAGTTTGGATTTTCTTTGTGAAAAATTATCTTCTGTAAATTGTGGCTCTGTAGTACAAACCCATTAGGGTTTTGAGAATTCATTGAAGAACTCAGTCATCTCATTTACCAAATGAATTACTAATGCTTTTGGGGTTTTCGTCCTTTAAAGGTTTCCCCAATGAAAAACTCTAGTGTTCAGTGCGTTGATGTGTTGATGTTGTTTATTGCACTTGTCATTTGTTATATGTTAGTCTGCAAATTTTAAAGTATTCATGCTAATGCTAAAAATTTAATAGTGAGGAACACAAGAAGCATAATCTTTGGGGCTATCTTACTATCTCTCTCTCTTTGGGCGCACTTACTCAAAGGTCATTCTGTATCTTTCTTGTTTATCATTATTATGTTTCTAACTAGTGTCGGGCACTAGATTGTTGAAGAATCTTATCTAGAGAAGTTGTTGGGTTTTTCCCATGAGAGGGTTTTCCCAGGGTAAACATGGTGTCTATTGTGGATGTGTTTCTTTCAATGACCCTTATATGCATGCAGTTTATGTCAGTTTATTTTTATGTGATAGAAAAGTGTTAAAAAGTTAAAAACATCTAACTGCTAAGAAAAATCAACATTTACATCTTGCTTTCTCCAAAAATCCCAAAACTCTAAAATAACCATGCATGAAAGTATGGTCTTGACCTCCCTTAACCTCTGAAGCAAGACAAATGAGGAGGCAAACTGGGTATCTACAATCTTCAACAATAAATGTGTGATGTTTTTATAGATTGTAAGTGTATGTTGGTTTTGTATAAAATGGAGGATTTTGCATGCATCTTGAATTTACTCTCTCATACATGTCACAATCGAAACAATAGATTTAAGTGTTGAATTTAAAAAATGAACAATGCAAGGTGTTACAGATTGAACTAGTATGTGTGATTAAAGCCCCAATGAACAAGGCTAGCCTAACTATAACCTAGAGGTGTTAGCCACGGTCACCTCGATAACCACCCTCTGCACTTTAGGTTGGCTCTTCTCCAACTCAAGGGGGGCTTCCCTATGTTTAGGATTGCTAGGCTATGGCAATAAGGGCACAAGGTGATTTGAAGAGTTAGCCTTAGGAAAACAAATTTTGGCCTTTTATGTAGTATAGGTGATGGGAGGGTTATGAAGACTAGTGTCAATCCCCATAGCATAAAGAGTCTTAAGATGATCTCCCTTGGACCTTGTTTGTATGTGTTTGGATAGAACCCTATAAAGAATGACAAATTCCTATCCCATATTGTTGATGCTCCTTGCAAAATTCACCAAGGAAGGGTAGCCTTAACATCTCACCGTAGCCTTCAAACTATAAACCTATCTCACCCTTAGTCGATGCAAGCTTGATTAGTACCCCTCCTAAGATGCTAAATACTTAATCAAGTTACAAAACTAAAGTATGATGCAAGTATAGAATATTCTTACACTTAAATCAATGGAGCAAGACTTCCCTTCTATGAACTAGATTAATAAACCTTACAATGACAAAAGAAACAAGTTGCTCCAATATTTAGCCATCAAGAAAACTCAAGAGAAGAAAACCCTCACACTTCAAAATGTTCCACAAAGATATATCAATTAGGCTCCAAAGAGAGAGAAAGCTCTCAAAATCCAACCATGAGTTCAAATGAGGAAGAGGCTCTCTTTATATATGAGAGTAATTCAACTTCTTTTACAATAAAATAACAATAAATTCCTGGATATACTCTAAGGTGAAGTGAACAATGAATAACCTTCATAAAGCCCTAACAAACTATAACAATATCCAAAATATGAGGTGTCAATGCCACATGTACAATGTCCAAGATACATAAGGCCCAAGAAAGAGGGTGCACCACTAGATCTAGGTCAAACAATGATGAAAAGAGGTTAGCTCTAGGGTTTAACCCCTTAGATCCTTCTAACAACTCAACGCTCTACTCAAAAGTGGTGCTTATGGTCCAAGCATGTGTCAATCAGGTCAAACCAAGAGCTAGAAATAACTCCAATAAGTGAAAAAATGGCTTGGAAGATGACCCTGGCGTTCTCAAGCCCCTTCGAATCTCACTGAGCATTCTATACCTTTGGAAAGATCTCAGAAAGAGATTTCCAACCACATATGGCACTTCCCAAACCGAGTTAGGATGACTGAGATCTGCCCTTCAAAAGACAGCATACCAAATTACTAAAAAATAGCCTAAAAACCAGCAAAAACAGTCGAGAAAAATTACTTGATACTCTAACTCCCTAGAGATCTTTGTAATGTCCCTTTCCGAATGATCACTCTAGGCGGACGACTTATTAGCCTATTTAATTCCTGTAGGCTATAGTCGGTGAAAAAGATAAATAATTAATTATTAAATGCCATTTGGGTGAAAAACAACATTGAAAATGGCATTGAGTAATTAATTAAAAAAGAGACTTTATAAAAGTCACTATATTAATTAAATGCAGAAAAGGGTAAAAGCAGCAGAAAAAGGTAAAAAGGGGGATAAAAGAAGAAATTGACCCATTCTCTAACTCATTCCTAATTTATTTTCGAAAAAAGGAATTTGGAGACCTCCTGTGGCTTTTGGCTCTTGGGATGGAAACCCTAAGAGATATTGGGTTCAGTCGTGAAACTATCCTCCCTAGCTGATCCAAAGAGGAAAGATCACTCAGATCTTTTCACTATGCTTCATTGTCGTGGAATGGAAACAAGTATACTTGCAAATTTGTGAAGATTGTGGAGTTTTCAGGCATTTTTAGGAGGGCGCATTTGGCTAGGAAGGGGCGTGGGGCATATTCTCATCTTTATATTTGTATTCTGTTGCATATAGCTGAAAAGGAGGGTGATTTACCCTTGTGGGCGGAGTATATCCTCGAAGAGGAGGCCATTGCCATCTTTACAGCTTGTGGGCATTTGAATCAAGGGTGCACTTGGGTTCTTAGGATTGAGTATGCTAGGTTCTCTTCAAGTTGTTGTTTTCACTGTTGGAGGGGGTGATTTTAGTCACTATCCTCAGAACTACAGATTAAAAATAAAGGAGCTGCCTTTGTGAGGTTGTGGGGGGCATTTGTGAGGGGAGGAGCACAATTGGAGGGCACAACCACTAGGGAATCCTCAAGGAAGAGTTATGCTCCTTTACCATACTATTTGGTTGCCATATTTGTGAGGACACAAAGTTGTCTACACTGTTGGGTGCTAATAACTGCTATCTCTCAACTGAAAGGGGTCGTCTACAGCAGTTTTGGACAATTATGTGAAGGTTACTTCAGCATTAGGGAGTTGCAAACCACTAATGTCACCTAAAATTAGCAAAAAGAGATAATACCAGATCTGTTCTTCTCATTTTAAACTGCTAGTACAGCTGTATAAACTCTTGTTGGTGGCAGTGAATTGTACCCTCTGTTATTCTTATGTTGACTGCAATAAATGTCATGTTTGTGTGCAAAAATATTTATGGGTTTGTTGTAAAATCACCTGAATGAAGAGATCTGAAACAAGTCATCAAAACAAACACGAAAAACAAAATCTGGATCTTCAATGAAAGGTTGGAAAATTGTCCATCCCAAAAAAATGCTGTCAGAGCTTGGATTCAGAAGTTGGACACATCTCCAACTCAACCCCACAAGGGAGACAGAGATCATCAATATGCTACACTACATTTGGAGGGGGGCCTCATGAGTGGTGGTACCATGGGCTAGTTACATTCAGGCATTCTAGCATTACCTCATACCTGGACTTCACTAAGAAGCTGATTGACAGATTTGACAAGGACCCATAGTTGCATTTCAGAGAGTTGGCACAGCTCAAGCTGACAGGTGCAGCAGATGCTTACAGTTCAGAGTTTCAGAGGATTGCAGTCATGGTGATAGATGTGTCGAAGCATAGGCTAGTTATGTTGTTCATTAAAGGATTATCTGAGTCACTGTGTGGTTGGGTTAAGGCCTTCAAACCAGAGTTTCTACAGGATGCCATCATTAGAGCACGGGACATGGAGGACGTAGTACAGAAGAATAAATTTCCATCCAAATCTTTCCCTCCTCAAAAAGGCAAAGGCAAGAAGCCCTTCCAAAAGGATTGGTTCAGGGAAAGCAAGTTGGATAATGAGACTCGAAACAAATTAAGAAGGAAGAAGTTATGTTTCAGTTGTAAAGAGCCTTGGGAACCGGGTCACAAGTGCATGGGTAAAGGTAAGGTGCATTACATAGAGGTGCTCTTGGACAACGATGAGGAAGAGGAGACAGGACAAGTTCAGGATGGTGATCATAGCAGTGAGAATGTCGAGCAGCCACCTGAAGAGACTCGGGGTGGAACTATTGCTCTATCAAGTGCTCCTAGATTTCACACTTTCAAGGTCAGGGAAGAAGCACAGGGACAATGTGTCATGGTTCTAATCGATAGTGGGGCAACGCAAAAATTTATAGATTCAGCTTTGGTGGCCAAGAGAATCCCTACAGAGGACTTTGAGAGATTCAGTGTTGTGGTAGCTGGTGGGCGCCCTATGTCATGCACACAGAAGGTTCCGTGGTTGAATGTGACGTTGGGTAACAACAATATGATAGATGATTTCTATGTGGTGGATCTGGCAGACACTAATGCAATCTTAGGTGTTCAATGGCTTAGTACTCTAGGAACATTTACGCAGAATTATAAAACAATGGACATGGGATTCAATACAGCAGATGTTAAGAGGCTAATTTTGAGGGGCATGTCCAATGGTGCTCCAAGGATTGTTTCAGCCAAGCGGATGGACGCCTTATTTAGGCATGGGGATGTAGCATATGCAACAGAGTGTCTGATTACAACTCAGAAATTTTCAGTTAGCATCAAGCCTTATCAAGTAGACATTCAATCATTGTTGAGCAAACATGACCGTGTTTTTGGAGAGATCCCTCCAGGGAGACCTCCTGACAGGGGCTTTGAGCACACCATTGAGTTAGAGGAAGGGGCCAAGCCCGTGATTACTACTCCATACAGGCACCCAAAGAAGATCAAAGATGAGATAGAGAAGGCAATACAGGAGTTGCTAAAGATGGGGCATATCAAATCTAGTTCCAGTCCTTTCGCTTCTTTAGTGGTCTTGGCCAAGAAGGATGGAATCATGAGGATGTGTATTGATTATCAGGCCCTAAATAAGAAAACAATCAAAAACAGGTATCCCATTCCAAGGATCGATGAGTTGTTGGATGCGTTGCATAGGGCAGTGTGCTTTTCGAGGATAGATATTCGATCAAGGTTAGGGAGCAGGATGTTCACAAGACTGCTTTCGGGTGTCATTATGGGCACTATGAGTTTTTGGTCGCGCCATTTAGGTTGACCAACGCACTTGCCACTTTCTAGTCTTACATGAACCACATCTTCAATAGGCAGTTGCGAAATTTTTTGTTCATGTTCTTCGATGACCATCTTATATACAGCAGGACATGAGAGGATCACTTGAGGCATTTGGATGAGATATTGGGCATGATGGGGGAGTAGTAATTGTATGCCAGGGATTCAAAATTTGAATTCAGCTTGATAGGGATCCTATATTTGGGCCATGTGATTAGTGTGCAAGTCTGTACAGGTACATCAACAGAAAATCAAGGCCATATTGGATTGGACATCGCCCAAGAACCTCACAGAGTTGCGTGGGTTTTATGGATTATGCAATTATTACAGGTACTTTGTTAAGGGGTTTTCACAGTTGGGGGCATTCCTAACTGATCTCACAAAGAAAGGGGCATTTAGTTGGACAGAGGAAGCTAAGCAGGCATTTGACAAGCTCAAGGAAATGATGAGCACTTGTCCAGTTTTGTCACTTCCTAATTTCACTCAGCCCTTTATGCTTGAATGTGATGCTTCAAGTGAGGGTATAGGAGTTGTTTTGATGCAAAACAGACATCCGATAGCATTTGAGAGTTGAAATCTCAATGAGACAGAGAGACTCTACTCCATCTATGACAAGGAGATGCTCGACATTATGCATGCTTTGGCGAAATTCAGATAGTATATGGTAGGTGCTAGATTTCTGGTTAAGACTGACCACAACAGTTTGCGGTATTTCCTGGAACAGAAGGACCTGAACAAGAGGCAACATAAGTGGGTCAGCAAGATACAGGCTTATGATTTTGACATTGAGTATATGAAAGGCAAGAAGAACATTGTTGTTGATGCCCTTTCCAGGAAACCAACAGCATGCTCACTTATGGAGGTTTCCATTGATTGGAAAGCCCATCTTTTGGTGGAATATTCAAAAACAAGTTTGCTTGCGAGTTGATAGATGGCCAAATTCACGATGACCGGTACAAGTGGTGGATGATATTATCTTCTACAAAGATAAGATATAGTTAGTTCCAGAATCCAAGTTTAAAGAAAAGATTACAAGGGCCACACATGATACAACATTGGCAAGGCATCCTGGATACTTCAAAACTTACAAACAGAACAGAGAGAGGTCCTCATTGAAGGGCCTCAAGGACGATGTGTTGCAACATGTGAGAGGGTGTATGACTTGTCAGCAGAACAAGTCGGTGCAGACTCATCCTGCAGGGTTATTGCAACCCTTGCCCATTCCAGAGAAAAAGTGGAAGAGTGTGCTGATGTATTTCATCATGGGTATACTGAAGGTGTAGGGCAGAGATTGTATTTATGTACTTGTTGATCGGCTGACCAAGTTACGCACTTCTTCGTGATTTCATCGAAGTACACGACATCATAGGTGGCAGAGTTATTTTTTAGGGAGGTGTTTAAACTTTAGACTCCACATGTTGCTTAGGTACATTGTCAGTGATCAGGACAGTAGGTTTCTCAGTGCATTTTGGTAGGAGTTGTTTAGATTGCCAAGCACAAAACTAACTCCCAATACCAGTTATCACCCTCAGACAGATGGCCAAACAGAGATCTGAACAAATGGGTTAAGGGGTATTGGCGTAACTATGTGTCAAGGCAACAAAGGGCATGGATAAAATGGTTACACCTAGGAGAACATTCCTACAACACCACTTACCGTATGTCCATTGGTATGACCCCATTCCGAGCATTGTATGGATATGATGCTCCTTCATTGTGGATATGGCGTTCAGGGATAGCAAGGCTCCCAAAGCCAAAAAAACTAGATACAGGAGGGCCAAAATATCCTTAGGGTCCTTAAGGATAATTTGTGGCGATCTAGAACTAGCAAAAGATGTATGTACACAGGCATAGGGTTGTGCCCAGTTTTGAGGTAGGAGACTTGGTTTTTCTGAGATTGCAGCCATACAGACAAAACTTCATTGAAGAAAATGTTGAAAATAGCAGCATCAAAAGTCATTCTCCAATGAGAAGCCTTAAATGGCCACCCTGAGGCTAGCCTGGAATATTTGGACAATCAACAAATCCTGTGAGTCATGGCAAAAGTCAAGGTGAAAGTAAAATCCTTGTGAGCCTTTACAAGAGTTAGGAATCAGGATGAATGAGCTGTTGATTAGATGTCTAGTGAGCCATGAGAAAAATCCAAGGCAAAGCCTTCTGAGCTTTATAGCAACAGTCAAGGAACAGTCTAGCAAGAGTCAAGACGAAAGTAAGAGTCTTGTGAGCTAGACTGGTCTGTGTGATGGCCTCCTTGTCTTGCTGTGATGTGATCTCCTAGGACCTGACCGCTCCTAGCTTGATTTACTCCTGTAACTGAACAAGTTGTAGAGCCAAATGACCACATGGGAAAGACCTTCTTCTTATTGATGTAGAAGAAGGTATGTGGACCATGCAGGTTGAGAGAGTGATAAGCCATCCTTCCAAGAGCCTTGTGGAGCCTTTGTTGAGTCTTGTCAAGCATTGGCATGTGATGTTGAGTCTTGTCAAGCTTGAAATGTAATGGTGTATTATTAAGGCTAAAAGCCTAAGTTGAGCCTAAGTTTATAAAGACATCAAAGTGTCAATGAGCAACTAGAATGAGGGGAGGCAAATCTCCTAGCCTAAACAAGTTAACAAATTGTGGCAATGACCCCTTGAGGGTTCTAGAAGATTGACTAAGCCACAAGAAGATAAGGATTGGAGCCTTCTAGAAGATTTGGGCCAAAAGCATAAAAAGACACAAAGAAGAACATCTTCACTGCATCCGATCTACAGGGATCTAGCAAAATATTATCACGTTAGGATTCTGCATAAATCTACAGAAAATTGCAGGTTACAGTGAGGTCACAAAGAAGGGTAAAAGTCAGGATTTTATGGACAGATCTTCCAAGCGTTGAGTAGATCTGGAATCTCCTCTCTAGGGCGCATCTTTCTCCATTGGGCTCCCTAAGGTTTGACCAGTTTAACCCTTAGATCAAGCCACTTAAAATTCAGATCTGCAGTTTTGTCTCAGGACTGCAGAAAATTGCAGTGAAGTTCAGATCTAGCCTCCTTCAGGTCCAGATCAGTCAAGCGTTCATTAGATCCTTGTTCTCCAACTCAAGGCACTTCAGATCCAACTCCTAGCACTTGCATGCATCAAGTTTCAGTCTGGTATTTTTTGTACTATAGCACCCTAACAAGGATTTATACTTGCATATCAGTTCATACACATTGCACAATAAAGAAGAAGGTCTTTTGTTGGGGTCTTCTCCCTATTTGGGTTTCCCCAGGATAAATCTTGTGTGCTTGAAGTAGAACACAAAATAACACAAGCACACAAGTCTAGGAAAAGAGGAAACTTCAATAAAGGAAAGCAATATGCAGCTACAGCTGAGGAAGAAGAGTCCCAGGAGAGGTCTAGAGGCATCTCTCGTGAAAAGGCAGGAGAAAAAGAGTACCTATTTGTCTCGGCCTTAACAGGCTCCTTATCCACTAGCCAAGACACTTGGCTTATAGACAGTGAGGCTTCAACCCACATGACAGGTGACAAAAGAATCTTGTCAAACTACAGGAAGAGATCCTTTGGGGTCCAAGTTGAATTGGGAGACAAATCTAAACACGAGATAAAAGGTGTTGGCTCCATCTCCTTTCGTTTGGAATCAGGATCTGTTATTCATATCAATGGGGTGCTCCATGTTTCAGATACGGCGAAGAACTTGCTATCAGTATCTGCTTTAAAAGCAAAGGGTTATAAGGTAGCTTTCATGGACGAAAAGGCTTACATTTGTTCTAAGGATAAAGACTTCAGGGATGCAGAAGTGTTTGGCAGAGGTGAAGGGGGTCTTTACGTACTCTCTGGTCGTCCATTTCAAGCGCTTGCACACAGCACTGTCAGCAACAGCGAGTTGTGGCATAGGAGGTTCGGTCACCTGTTTCATAAGGCACTTCCAGATCTGCAAAATATGGTAAGAGGCACGCCCTCTTTCTCTATTTCTGAAAATGAAATATGTGAAGGAAGTTTACTTGGCAAAAACACAAAGAAATCTTTTACTAGAAGTGACAGTAGATCTAGCAAAGTTTTAGAGCTGGTACATTCAGATATCTGTGGCCCAATGTCTTGCCCCTCCTTGAATGCCTTTCTATACTTTGTCCCTTTCATTGATGACTTCTCTAGGAAAAGTTGGGTATATTTTCTTAAAGCTAAGAATTAGACATTTGAAAAGTTTAAAAAATTCAAATCCTTCATAGAAAACCAAACTGGAAAGCAAATTAAGACCCTTAGGACTGACAATGGGGGGGACTATGAATCTCATTCCTTTGAAGACTATTGTAGGGAGTTTGGGATAAAAAGACAATTGACTGTCCCCTACAATTCTCAGCAAAATGGTATTGCTGAGCGAAAAAACAGAACAATCTGTGAGGCTGCTAAAGCCATGATGCATGATCAAGACCTCCCTATTTCCCTTTGGGATGAAGCCTCAGGTACTGCTGTATATATTCAAAACCAGTGTCCTCATGGCACATGCTATCCTAAAAGATAAAACCCCCAAAGAAGCCTTTATAGGCATAAAACCAGATCTAAGTCATCTTAGGGTGTTTGGTTGTCCAGTTTATATCCATGTTCCCAAAGAGAAAAGAACAAAAATGGAACTCTCTGGAAAGAAAGGTGTCTTTGTTGGTTATCGTGAGTCACTAAAGCCTACATTGGTTATCGTGAGTCACTAAAGCCTACAGGATTTATGTCCATGGTCGAAGGCACATAGAAGTCAATCGTGATGTAACCTTCCATAAAGAAGCTACGTTCAGAAAATCTAAAGAACTCCAGCTTGAAACAGAAACTGAGCCATCTTCTCCCACAGCAGAAAGTTCAGGTTCAGATAGTCAGAGGGAGGAAAATCAAGATGATCCAATGGATCATGATCTTCCTCTAGAACCAATAGAAACATTGGAAAGGTCACTTGAGGAACCTCCAGCCAAAAGAAAGCCAGCCTGGTATAAAGAAACCCTCCAAGAACCAGAAAGAGTTGCTGCACCTAAAGGGACCTTTAGAGAAAGTAAAAGACCTCATAGGTTTGGTGGGTATGTGGCACTTGTTAGCAATCTTAGTAATTCCGAACCTTCTACTTTTGAAAAGGCTAGTAAGTTACAGGTTTGGAAGGATGCTATGCTAGAAACAGTCGGGCCTGGCTAATTCTAGTCAACCTGTGTATGTTATGATGGGTTGTACTTGTGGCTACACTGCTACAGCATATTATTCTTTTGCAAGCTGTACTATGCATGTCAAAGTTATGCAATTTAAACTCTATATATTACATTACAATGGGTTGCTTAAGCCAAGGGGTAACATACATTAACTCTTTTGCATATAAACATAACAACTATGTTGAACAAAATTCTGCAGATCTTTGCTGATAGAATTATTTTAAATCTCAATACAGAATCAGATGGACATTCAAATAAAAATGAAAAGCAATCAATAAAGTAATATGTTCCAAACTTACAACTGAACAAATCCAAAGCCACGATGTTGCTCTGACCCTGTCCAAATAAAACAGCTAGCCACATCAATTTTATAAATAGCCTTAGAAGACAAACTTCAAATATAATTAGTTCTTCAAGAAAAGAAAACTCAGTCTAGAAAGTTGTACAAAATTACAAATAAAAATTTGAAAAGATTATCTGCAACATTGACTGCTGAAAGGAAACATAAATAAGATAGAACCCTTCACAATGACTACCAATTTACCTTTTGGCTTTACCATAAAGCAACGCCGTACAGGTCCAATTTGGCTAAAAGCCTCCTCCAGCTAGAATGCAATAAAAATCAATACACGCATTTTCAGTATATAGAAAAACAGCCATGAACTCAAATATGACAGAGAAAACACCATTTGAAATCGATAAAGGATGAATAGGGCCCTTCCAAGTTCCAAGGCAATTAAATATATAAGCTATAAAAGCTTCCTCCAGCTAGAATGCAGTAATAAACAATATATATATATAAATTTTCAATTTAAAAAAAAAAACATAAAGTTCATACACATAAAATTCAAATATAGCAGAAAACACACTGTTTGAAATCAAAAAGGATAAATAAAGCCCTTCGAAGGCAACTATATATATATATATATATACATATGCTGTCAATTGGGTCTAGTCTGAGTGGTTGTGGGATGGAGCGTTCTATTCCCCTAAGTCACATGTTGAAATCATAATGAATATATTGTTGTAATGGTTCAAGCCCTTTTGTTGACTGACATTGTGCCCTAAAGGATCTAGGGTTTACCCTGGGTACCATCNTCCCTGGGATATATACTTGGAAAATAATATATATATATATATATATATATATATATATATACACACACATTTTTAATTTAAAGAAAAACACCCATAAAATTCAAACTTCAAACACATAAAATTCAAATATGGCAGAAAAACACTGTTTGAAATCAAGAAAGGATAAATAAGGATGTACTGCATATATAAGATTATTTCCAAGGTTATCGCAGTTAGATTGAACTTGAAGGCTCAGTTGTCTGTATTTATCTCTCCTAAACAGTTTGGTTTCTTAGAAGGGTGCCAAATACATGAGACGATAGGAACTGCTCAAGAAGTTCTCCATCACATCAAAACTTCTCATTTACCTGCAACCGTGATTAAGCTGGACCTTTCAAAGGCTTATGGCAAAGTTTCTTGGCTGCATCTTCGCTTGCTTCTGGTACATATTGGTTTCTCTCTTCCTGTGGTCAAATGGATATGGGATGTGTGACCTCTCCTTCTTTTGCTGTTCTTATTAACGGTTTAGCCTCTGATTTTTTCAAGCCTTCCAGGGGGGCCAGACAAGGGTGCCCATTATCTCCCTATCTTTTTCTTCCGGTGGCACAAGGTTTGAGCAGAGCTGAAGCCAAGAGACAGGAAAAGACAAGGAGTTGAGGTGGGTTCAAATGAGGCACTCACACATTTTCTCTTTGTTGATAATGGTCTGTTGTTCTGCTTTCGGTCGGAAAGGGAGGCTATGTATTTCAAAGAAATCCTGCAGTTATATAAAAAGGCAACAGGTATGGAAATAAATGACAATAAGTTTGCTCTGTATGCAGTTGGGCTGAATGCTCCACAGGACATGGGGATGGAAAGGTGCTTTCCCTACCAGCACCTGGACATGTTTGAAGGGGTCAAATACCTGGGATTTAATCTTAAACCAAACAGCTAAGGGACAGCAGATTGGTACTAGGCTCTGGTTGTTGTCTAAGAATGAAAAGTGCATACCATTATGGTGTAATAGGTGGTTTTCTCAGGGAGGCAGACTTGATTTGATAAGGGCTGTGTTGGAGGCAGTACCAGTGTATTTGCATACCCTAGCTCACATTCCCAAGGGCATTTTGGAAAGAATTAGAAAGTACTGTTTTAATTTTTATGGCAAGGGAGTAGTGAATATAAGGGGACTCATTTAGTCAAATGGCTAAGGATTGCAGTCCCCAAGGCCTTGGGGGATGGGGACCAAAGAAGATTCATTTATTTGGGAAGTCCCTTGTTGCAAAATCTTTATAGAATGTTATCACTAAATATCGTTTGTGGAAAAGGATAGTTATCCAGAAATATACAACTCCAGACTCAATGATGGATTGGATAAGGAAGGGAAGAAAGAGCATCCAAAATGTTTACAATCATTGAAAGGCAATTACACTTGCATTCCCAGTAATTGGTAAATATTTGGCTTGGAGGCTGGGAGATGGATCGCAGGTGAGAGTTGGGGCAGATGCAGTAATGGGTTGTGGTAGAGGCATTTTTCTTCCAGATGAGCTTATCCAACATCTACAGATAAAAGGAAGATGTACTCTAAACTTTATTGGCAGTCCAAATGGGATTACCCTGTGGAACCAGGGGTGGTTGCATGTTAAATCACCTGGTTCGAATTCATGTTCGAGTTACGACCTTGAAGTTTGTCAAAAATTCGGCAATAAAAATTTTGGTAATAAAATTCAACTGTCTAAAATTTGAAAATAAAAAATATATATAAATTTTTTAATAAAATTTAATATGCAATTAAAATTATATATATATATATATATATATATAATATATGCAATTAAAATTATATATATATATATAATATATGCAATTATAAAATTATGTCATTTAATTTAATTTAATTATATATAAAATTATAGAATTATAAATGAAATTTAATTTAATTTTACAATTCAATATGCAATAAAAATATATATGAAATTCAGAAATTCCCAAATAATAAAAGGCTATCGGACGGGCAGGAGAATTCAGAGGGTATGTGAACGGTGAACCTCTAAACAGCCGAGTCGAAAACTCAGCCTCCGCCAACACCCTGATCCCTCATGTCACCAATACTAAGTCTCACACTGGCGGCTATAAAAAACGTTAACCTTTGAAACACTTGCTTCGAAATTGAGGGTTGAATAACCCTGTGGCTTCACAATTCACTGTGCTCAGCTTCATACTTCAGCAATAGTGGAATCTCACAGAGTACGACAGCGGCTGCACAATGTATACTCACAGAGGTATTTTTGGTAGGGATTACACGCTGGCTACCCAAACCAAAAATAAATGAATTTACGCTGAATCTGGGAAATTCGACCCATTATTTAGCAATTTAATTCACCCTAAAACTCGTTCATGATATGGATTTGACTTCATATTTAAATCCGGCGATTTTCAACGAATAAGTTCGTCTTCCACAAATTCAGCGATTTTCGAATTTTAAGGCAAAAAATCGCCGAATCTAGTGACTTAGGTTGCATGCACATGGCCTTCGTATACGGGTGGATCAGGACTGGAACTCTTATCTTACAAAATTAAGGAAGACCCATCCATATAAGGATAACCAACGATCCTGATCAATTAATTTGGGCCCTGAATGAGGCAGGGGGTACTTATACTGCTAGACTTGACTACTCAGCCCTTCTTGACCCAGATATTGGAGAGGTTAAATTGTGCTGGCATAAGTTGTGGAGAATAAGGGCCCCTCCAAAGTGTAAGATATTTATCTGGCTTGTTCTTTATAACAAAGTATTAACATGGGAAGCTCTTCAAAAGAGGAATAAGGCAGCACCTGGTATCTCAATGTTGTGTAGGTGTAATGAGGAGGATACTTCACATCTTTTTATGTTCTGTCTTTTTTCTCAACAAGTCTGGTGTGAGGTTGGGTCTCTGCTCAGTGCTGGGTAAACAAAATCTTTGGAGAAAAGACACCATCGATGATTGATTTCTTGAATGGTTCATTAATAGAAATTTGAAAAGCCTCAGGACTGTCCCTCTTGTGGTTCTGTGGGGCATATGGTTAGCAAGGAAATCTATTCTGTTCGAGGAGAAATTTATACATCCTATCCAGGTAGCTGTTCAGGTGAATGCTTGTTATTGGCTTTCAAGGCAACTCCAAAGGTCAACCCCAGAGAATAGTAGGGGAGGTAATGATGGACAAATCTTTTGCTTGGGGTTTTTTGATGGACCCACTTAAGGCCCAAACTCAACTTGTGGCACTGGTTTTGTCCTATTCATTTCAAATACTCACCATATTCAACTCAAAGCAAATCTGGGTCGAGGGACTAATAATCTGGAGGAGTTTAATGCATTATTTTATTTACTAAAAACTGCTTTGTACAGAGGCATTGTCCATGTACAGGTACTGGGGGACTCTTCTCTTGTAATCAACTGGATGAAAGACACATTACAGATTCAAAACAATAGTCTTCTCACCCTTGCTTTGTAGCTGAATGATATCTCAAGTCGGTTCCAAGTAATCAGTTACACTCATGTTTTCAGAGAGCTGAACATAAAAACAGACCTCTCCAAGGAAGGTCTACTCTTGATAGAAAACCAAGGTACTTGTGGGGGGCATATCTGTGGATGATATGGGAGGGGCTATGGTTCTGCAGATAGGTTCACACTAACTTTAATACCATGTTGACAACACAAGAAATAATAGTCAAAGATGAACAAATCAACAAAACCCTAATCCAGTCAAAAGTTTAATTGCAACAAGAAAATATCACTAGAGTGGTAGAAAAGGAAAGTGTAATAGCACTTAGAGAAAAAGAGCAATAACCATAAGCGCGCCAAAGAGAAGGATTCACACCATCAACAACACAATATAATTGCTAGAGAGAGTGCAATGAAGAGAAGATGTCCTTAGGGTTATGATAATGAATGAATAATACAAATGAGGAGGGGTGTATTTCTACGCCATCCAAGAAGTAGGGCACAAGCCTCAAAAAGGCTTGACTAGGTCGGCCTTAGCCTCAAATAGACAAAAAAATTCCATATAATAGTGTTACACAAAGGTAGGCACATGACCATAAGTTTAACAGGGAGATTTTGTCCATAAGTTTAACAGGGAGGGTCCCATAACAAGAAGAAAGAAATATGACAGAATCAACATTTTAGCATTCTCACCAGACAAGAAATATTATTGGCAATGAAGAAACAAAGACTCAACCACGAAAATATTGTTCAAGGAGGATTAGTAAGCACTTGAAGAAAAAAATCCAAATTGTCAATTAAATTATCACACCTAGTGGAGTGAATGAGCTTGGACATTTTCAAAGCCCTTCTATCCATTTTCGTAGATCATAATTATATTTGTTCTGAGAGCCCAGCTCCATAGTAGACAAGCTCAAGAAAAGATGGAAATGTTCAACGTCTCCGTATAGATGGTTTGCAAGGTTTACAAGCTCTCCAGAATCTCTTTGGATCCTAAAAATGCCTTCTTTGACTAGTCTATAATTCATAATGGTCCTAAAACTCGATAAGTTAAGATAAGATAATTTTACTAATGTCCAATAAATGACCATGAATGTATGTCAATGGGGCTGTTAAGTACAATAGTATCGATACAAATTGGGAGTGCAAAAACAGCCATAATGCAAGGCACGGAAAGTAAAGTATTGGTCTAAGCTAAGACCTAAACACTGAACACTAATAGGGAAAAGCAGATATACAAGTAAAAAGTACAAGGATGATGGATCCAGCTTATGGAATACAAATAAGGCAAGCATATCAAGGTCTGCTAGAACTAGCTCCCCTAACATATAAGACCGAATGGAGGAAACTCGATATAGAAGGCTGTCTAGAAGAGGCATTAGAAGAGGATTTGGATTGTGCAAAGTGCTACAACCTAGAAGTGGTTCCCAGCGCTGAGGCTTATGTGATCTCAACTAATTGTTGGTGTGTAATCTGGATCAGTAGTGTCACTGGATTCTCTGGGAACTTGGAAGTATGCATAGCAACTTGAACCCTCACTGAGCTACCATCGGAAGCAACACTACTATTGACCTGACTCTCGCTACCTCTCACAAATGGGAGCACCACAAAGAAGGTAGTGATCATCCAGTCTGCAGGTGGCTAGAGAGTCTAGGAATGGAGTTTAAGGGCCTCAGACATGTATAGAGCCTAGCATCTCTGGACACTTGAAGAAACTGGTGAGGGTTCGTGATTCCCTGAACAGATAATGTAACTACTTTAAATCTTGTAATAAATAGGGCAAGGGAATATGAAGTGATCCTCTATCCCAATCTCCCAAAGATGGCACAACTAGCATATCCTATCTAGTCAATCGAGCTAGTGCTCTGCATCCACTCAAAGTCTATGTGAATTTTCTTTGAACTAGCCCAAAAGAATATGAAGAGCATGCACCCATAGACGTCATGTGTGCAAAGATCAAACAATAAGTTCATCCCTCAACTCCATGAAGTGTTCTGCAGAGAGGGCCATCTCCGAACATTAACTGCCCAATACGTTTGTCCAAGTGACCTGAATATACTGCCTATAAATTGCATCCTTGGTGATCGTGTTCAACTCCTGCCTAGTACGTAAGAGGTGGCCAAGTGCATCAAGGGAGTAACTAAACGTAAAGGTCCATTAAAATACCTATATACTCCAATAGATCCAAGACCCCCATAAACCAACAATAAGCCCACCTCCGATGACTAGCTAAAGCAATGGACTCAAATGAACAGTAGGCCAAGTATGAATATCAATCCCAACTTGTACAAGGACTTGTGAGGGGTTGCGGGTGAGATTCCCAAGACACTGCAGTGGTTGGAGTGTTGTTTATGCCACAAAAAGGTGATCTCTTATTTAGTACCTGTGATATGTTCTTGATCTAACTCGATTTATTTTTATCTAATCTATCAAATGAGGTGTGTTCAAAGGCTACAAGTACGACTGGTCTCGAACTCAGAGTGTGATTGGTTAGAGGGAACTTCCAACTTTGCACATTGGAAGTGCACAATACAAATGCCGTTGAGGGAGGTTGCGCTCTAGAGTTTTGTTGAGGGAAATGCTACAATCCCTACCAATTCCATGTCACTGGCAAAACAAAACAAAAAGGCATCCAAAGCAAAGACAAACATTCTTAATGCCATTAAGGACCACTTGATCCCTCACATTGTAGAGAAGAAATTTGTTAAGGACGTGTATGATGCCTTGATCATTTGATATCAGAGTGTGAATATTTCTCGTAAGATGCTCCGAAAGAACAAGCTCACTACCACACAGATGAGTGACACAAACACAGTGGTAGCTACTTTATGAAAATCATTGAGTTGGGAGATCAAATTGGCACTATCAAATGAAGGTTGGTGATGAAGAATTGGTGCCCATAGGACTAAATTAGTTATCTTCAACTCCGGACCCTTTTGCTCAAGGTGCCTATGCTCATGAGAAGCTAAGCAAATTTGAGGAGCTCCGCATTGATTTCATCCAAGAGGAGACAAGGCTAGAGAGAATTTATGCCAAAGTGGAGGAGATTCAAAACCTATCCCTCGTCGCAAAGATGGGGAGAAGTGGCAAGAAAGGAGGACTCATGAAGGGTCGAAAGAAGAAGGAAGATTCAAGCTCTTCAAACCAGGGAAAAATGACTAGAGTCACTTGAAGTGTTTCGAGTACCAAAAGATGGAGAACTATCTATCTCAATATCTTGAGAAGAACACAAAAGATAAGCAGCAATAGTAAAAGCAATTTGCAAGCAGTGCATAAGCTTTCAGAGTGGATGAGTTAGCATCCCAAGCTTAAGACAGCCTTCTCCATGGTTTCATGCTTTTCCATTAACATTATCTTTGGTGTAGGATGGTATGTGGATAATGGAGCATCCAAATAGATGACCTTCAACGACAAGGGTTTCAACAAACTTCAGGAACAAGAAGTTGGCATACAAGTGAAGTTGTACAATAATGCCACATATCCAGTCACCATAATTAGATCCATATTTCAAAACTCTAACTTGGCCTCAAAATCAGTAGAGTCAAGTCAAACTCCAACTCAGGCTCAACTATGAATCGAACAAGATTAAATTTTATGACTCAGTTTACTAAAATGCATACGATATTAAAAAATTTAATGCAAAATAATAGTATTTTAAAGATTCCCAACCATGATTACCAAGTTCAAACCATTAGAGACAAAATATGCAAAGTTTGCTCATGTATATACCAGCATAGAACCATTTTACACCCAGATCTATCAAGCACTAAGAGGCATCAGGTTTCTTGAGGTGTAAATTTTTTTCTTAATGTGTAAAAAGATTGAGATTAAAAAAAAATGTCCACTTCAAGAAATCTGATCCCTCTCAATGCTTGATAGATCCAAGTTTAAGATGGATCTATGTTGGTTTTAACCTTTTTAGCTTTATGTAGAATTTAAAATTAAGTAGAAATGTGTTGTCAAATAGCTTTATTTATTTTTTGTTTGGTTGCCACGTCAGCGTTACTCGCGTTCTATGACAACATCTCCCTTGTACTAGGTTGTTGGCACCAGTGTTATCGGAACCAACAAAACCGGCCGGTTTGACCGGTTTACAGGGTTGACCGGTCCGGTTAGCAAAAAAAATCATAAAACCGGATTTTTTTCCAAACCGGGTACCGAACCGACCGGAACCGGTCAAAACCGGCCAAACCGGCCGGTCTAGACTGGGTACTCACAAAACTCAAATTTTTTTTTTAAAACCAGAAAATAGAACTTTGCTGATGTACTTTGGAGCCTCTTTGTTAATGTACTTTGGTTCAGAACCTCAAAGATGTTTTGCACTAGGTGCTATTTTGGATATTTGCGCCCATATTTGCTATATATATGAGAAACTTTGCATATTTCTGTATTAATGGTTTGAATTCATATGTATGCACATGAATATACATGTTTTTTACAAAATATGAATATTTTATGTATTTTTTAGTCAGCCGGTTTTTTGTCGGTTCCGGTCCGGTTCACATTTTGGGCTTCGCCGGTTCGATGACCGGTCGGGTTCCGATAACATTGGTTGGCACCAAGTGCAGTACATATCTAAAACAAAACACATAATCAGCAAGGCTTTAAGTGGCCAATAGAGTCCAAAAAACAACAGCTACAAGCTATCAGCCTACTTCATATCAGTGATCACTAATCAACATGATCAAACTCATCAGGGCTATAGGAAATGGGAACCTTGACATCAACTATAGGACCATACTCTAGCTCAGATTCCTTGGACTCGTTGGACTCCTCAAGAACATTTGCAACTACAGTACTAGCAAAAGCACAGCCTACAACGCTAATGCCTGCCATGCCTAGGGCAAATTTAACATACCTTGGGATGAGATCAATGGGCACAAGAATCCAACCACAACTCCTCCAAGTTGAAGATGGGTCCCACAACAATTACCAAAAAAGCTCAAAGCTCACACTAAATCACAGTTTTCAATGTTGCTCCAAAAAAATCAAATGTTCAATGAGAGAGGTGAGGCAAATAAAGGGTGTGATGGGCTCTCTTTATAAGTTGCTTTTAGGGTTTAAGACCTTAGAAATTAGGTTTTAGGTATTAAAAAAGATTAAAAAAAATATTCCCTCACAAAGTGCATCGCAGGTCTACACATAACGACTCAACTAAGTTGAGATGGACTTAGCCAAGTTGGACCAGTTTAGTACCAAACTGGCCTAGTTGTACATTGACCTAGCTAGTTCGATACCAAACTACCCCCCCCCCCTCCCGTACTATTTAGATTGCCAAGTCGGTACATATTAGGGTCAACTTGACTGAGTTCGAGTCTAAGTTGAACAAGATGTCTTTGAGCTTCATGATGTCATGTATGTTCCATATTTGACTAAGAATATGTTTCCAACTTCGGCCATGGCAGATCTTTGTTGTGTGGATGTGTTTGATGATCAACAAATCATTAATGGAGATTGCAACCTTGACCCTACTTAAGTTTTGTCCTGAAGTGTGCAGGAGGGTGTCCAATACAGGTTGCTCATTAATCTTATCAAACATAGTGCTTTGGTGCATGGCAATGACAACTTGTGTGGGTATTGACACAAGAGATTTGTTTCACATGCATTATGGAGCATTACCTCTCGTGAAAACATGATGTAGGGATTGTCGGACTTCAAAATTGACAAGACCACTTAATAAGCACACCAAGATTACTTTTCCAAGCAGAAAGAATAGATCAAGAAAGATTCTAGATCTAATCCATTCATCATGTGTGGACCAATGAATTCAAACTTACTGACAAGGAATATTTATTATGGTTCTTTCCTTGATGATTCCTTTAGAAAAAGTTGGATTCACCTTATGAAGACCAAGGATAAAGCCTTTAGTAAGTTCCAAGAGTTTAAAGCTCTTGTGGAGAACCATATAGGAAAAGAAGATTAAGGTGTTGATATTTGACAATAAAGAAGAGTATACCTCCAAGGATTTTGATGCTTTTGTAGGGATGCAATGATCAAGAGGGAGTTGATAATCCCTTACGAGTAAAACCCTCAACATAATGGAGTTGTGGAGACGAAGAACAAGTCCATCATAGAGACAACCAACGTTATGATCCATGATCTCGATTTGCCCATGTGTCTTTGGGCACAAGCATGTAATGCAACTATCTAGATACTAAATAAGCATCCTCACAAGATATTAAAGGAAAAGACACCAAAAGAAGCTTTTGCGGGTGAGAAACCTTTCTATCTCACTTTTGTGTATTTGATTGTCAAGTGTATATTCATTATCCTGATGAGAAAATATCTAAATTTGAATCTTTTAGCATGAAAGTTATATTTGTTGGTTTCAATGAGTCCTCCAAGGTTTACCGAATCTATCTTCCATCACAACAAAAGACAATAGTGAGACGAGATGTGAAATTTGATGAGAATGCATGGTCCTCTAAGTCTCAGAAGCTTCCTATGGAGGTTGAGGAGGGAAAATCAAAAAAGCTTGTTGTCCCATGTACTAATCCAAAAAACTGAAAAATCATATTCAAATTAGCACGGTTTCGATGAGGGTGTAGAGACTGTTTTACCATCCAGTTCAAACTTCAACCAATAGCGAAGATGGCTTATCGACATTTTTTAGGAATCACAAGAGCAAGTAGGACCAAAGACTTCTTTTCAAGTGAGTCATCCCCCTAAAAAAATTAATTATCTTGCATTGGTGTCTTCCATCATTGATTCGTAGCCTTCCAATTTTGAGGAGGCAGTTGCAAGGAAAGGATGACAAGATGCCATAACAGAGTATAAGTGATAACTCCATTCCAAAGAATAGTGTCTAGGAAATTACTCCAAGACTTGAGGGAAAATCTATGGTAGATTCTATGTGACCGTACAAGGTAAAGCATCCACTTGATGGAAACATAGAGAAGTACAAAACCAACTTTGTAGTCAAAAGATCCTCCTAAAGAGAGGGAGTTGATTATGAGACCTTTGCTCTAATTGCCAAGTATAATTCCATCAAAAATATTATGTCCCGTGCATCAAATTTTGGTTGGTCTTTATACCAAATGGATGTAAAGGTTGCCTTTCCAAATGGTGTGACTCAAGAGGAAGTAAACATTAATCATCCAAAGGGTTTTGTGATGCATGGGCAAGATACCAATGTGTGCAGATTGAAAAAGAGCATTATTAACTAAAGTTGACACCAAGTGCATGTCACTCAAGTATTCACGAGTACTACATGTTATGTGGTACCAATACCAGCGCACCTTCATATGTGTCCCCAGATGTGTCCCCAGGGAGAGAGGGTCATTATTTTAGACCAGGAGGGGTGTTATCCAGCATTTTTTGAGGGATGGTTGTGGCCAGGGCTTTTGGTTTTGTCTTTAGGAGTACTATGGCTTAGTGGCATTGTTGACTGCCCTTTGTCGGGGTTTTAACCCTAGGGTTAGTGTCCGGGGCTCCTAGGGGCATATCACTGGGTCACATAACCCTCCACTTGTTTCATTACTTCGGTGATATTTCTTTCAGCCGTGAGGCTTTTGTCTCTCTTACAGGTCACCTCAAGCACCTTCTTGGTCCCTCTGTAGACTAGTGCCCTCTCTCCTTGGGCCTCTTCCACTGATAACGTCATCATCTCCACCAGGTCATATTGCTTGTTTTGGGGGGGGGCGTTGAGAGATTATCAGCATTGTTGGGGTTAGATGGGGGACGTTGAGAGATTGTCAGTTTGAAGTAATTGGCTTATTTTTAGCTATTTTAGTCATTTTTTGGTAAACTCTAGGGAAAATGCCCAAAGCTACCCACATATTTGATTATTTTATATTATTTTATGTTATAATTTTAAGTTGAAATTTTATAATTTTAAGTTGAAATTTTATAATTTCAAATTGACATTTTAAGGCATGTTGTCCTGGTTATATTGTAAAAGTAAGTATGAGAGGCTATAAATAAGCTCTCCTCACTTCATTTCAAATCACAACTTATGGGACAAAACTCAAGTATGTTACTTTTTTACCCTATTAGCTTCTTGGAGTGATGTGCACCTCTCGGAGTTCTTGTCTCTTGCTCTTGGAGATAAAATTGGATGAATTCTTTGGATATGCTCATGCTTCATGGATGCTAAAAATTGTTGGAAGAAACACATAGCTCAAGTAAGTCAAGGTTTTGTCTTCTTGGTGTGAGGTAGGTGAACTTTTGTCTCTTGAATGGTTGAGCAGTAGCCCTAGGGCTGCATTTTGCTTGAATAGAACCTCTTATCTACCTTGTTATCCTCTTTGCATGGTGGAAAACTCTCCCAAAGAGGAGGTTTTCCCTAGCTTAGCGTTGCATCTCCATTTTTTCCCTAGACTAAGCTCTTATAAAGTTATAACTAACCGTAGGGTTGTTATAAGAATCCCTAGTTTAGTAGACAAGGTGAAGTACTCCAAGAGGAAGGTTGGTCACCTTCCTCTATGCTAGGGTTTAAAGGACCCATCCATAAAAACCCTAAGTTGTCATTCTTATCAAATTACTCTTGCATTTTCATGTGTAATTATTGCATTTTGGATGGTAGATTAGGTTAACTTTAGGTCTATAATTTTATTTTTAAAACACTAAAAAAATCAAAAAAATATTTGTTACAATTTTCTAGATTTTCCTTTAATATTCAACTAGGGCTAAACAGTGCATGCAAAATATCAACTGATAACCACACATGAATATCTTTTACAGTATGTAGCAGAATATAAAACTGATAAATAAATCACAATATTGACACTATTATTTTGGGTATGGAAACCCGCAGAAAAAACCAAGATGGGAAAACCGGTGCAGCAGTCAGATATAGATTTTATTATGAGAAAATATGGAACTTTTACAATCACTGCAAATTCACCCAAACCTGGCGAATGCAGTACCCGACAGAATCACTAGGCAAATCCCAGCAAAACCTCACCACCCTCCTGTGTGAGTGTACGGCCCAGCTATACGAAGCTCGATGATCCCACTGCTCGCTCCTCCGTCTTCTCAGCTAAATCCTTTGTCTGACTTTCTCTCCCTGTCTATATCCTGTCTCTGTCGGAACACAAGTGTGTGTGTTCTCTCCACCAATTGATCTCTCTTTTATAACTTTAGGTAAACCCTAATTTCACTTTCGCTTTAACTAGTGGTAAAGCAAAAACCCTAATTTCACTTTCACTTTAACTAATGGTTCACTAAAGTTAATTTAGATCACTTTAATTTATTTTCCAAAGTAAACTTAGGAAAATTAAATTAAATACAACCGGTTTCCTAATTTAAATCTTCTGCATGCAAAAACACATGCATGCAGGAAGACCTGCCTTGGTGCTACTAGTTTAACACTCCCTCTCAATGAGGAAGGGATTTGGTAGCAACCCCAACTTCTCCATGAACTTCACAAAACTCTGTCTGCAAAGTGCCTTGGTGAAAATGTCCGCCACTTGCTCATCTGTCTGTATGTACTCCAACCGAATGGTTCCTCTCTGAACACAATCTCTCAAGAAGTGGTATCTGATGTCTATGTGTTTGCTCCGATCATGGAACACTGGATTCTCAGATAGCCTGATGCCACTCTGATTGTCACAGTGAACTACCGTAGCCTCTAGCTCACACTCGAACAACCCTACAAGTAACTTCCTTAGCCACATACCCTCACAAGTAGCCATGCTGGCTGCCATGTGCTCAGCCTCTGCGGAGCTCAATGCAACTGACTTCTACTTCCTGCTAAACCAAGAGACAACCCCTGATCCAATGCTGAAACAACAACCTGAAGTGCTCTTCCGGTCCTCTACACATCCTGCCAAGTCAGCATCTATGAAACCTGCTAACTGTACACTCCCCATGCGCTCATAAACCAATCCATACTCCACTGTACCTCTGATGTAGCGAAGTACGTGCTTCGAAGCCGTCCAATGCACTCTCCGAGGGTCCACCATGAGCTGACTCAAAGAGTTGACTGCAAAGCTGATGTCTAGTCGAGTGTTGACCAGATACATAAGCGATCCGATAAACTGACATTACAAGGTAGGATCAAATCCGTTTGACCCTGATGCATCAATCTTCCTCCAGTTGGAAACTAGAGGTATGGCCATAGGCTTGCAGTCCTCCATCCTGAATCTCTTCAGGATCTCTACTGCATACTTCCCTTGTCCGATGAAGAAACATCCATCTCTCTGCCAAACCTCCAAGCCCAAAAAGTAATGCATCAGCCCAAGGTCTTTCATCTCAAACTCTACTGCAAGGTTAGACTTACAGTCTCCAATCAGCCTCTCATCTCCTGTCAAAAAGAGATCATCCACATATAAGACCAGTATGAGAGGTATGAGAGGCACCTCACCTGTCAAGAAGTGCAAGTTGTGGTCAACCTCACTTCGCTGAAATCCCATCTCCCGTAGATAGCTGTCAATCCTCGAGTACCATGCTCGAGGTGCCTGCTTGAGCCCGTAGAGAGCTCGATGCAGTCTGCATACATGCATCTCCCTGTTCTCCACATCAAACCCCTCTAGCTACTCAATATACATCTCCTCCTCTATCACTCCGTTGAGGAAGGCAGTCTTGACGTCCATCTAATGGACACGCCAACCCATCTCAGCTGCTAGTGAGATAATGGTCCGAATGGAAGAAAACCTGGCAACAGGGGCAAAGGTCTCCTCATAATCAATGCCCTCCTTCTGTGAAAACCCCTCTGCCACAAAGCGCGCCTTGTACTTCTCCACACTTTCGTCTGTTGCATGCTTCACCTTGTAGATCCATTTGGATCCCACCACCTTTTTCTCTTGTGGCCTCGGCACAACCTCCCACACCTGGTTTTTCATAATGGAGTCATACTCCTCAACCATAGCTTCCTGCCACACATCATGTTGTGCAGCCTCCCCGAAGCTGGAAGGTTCAGAGTTAATCAACTCTGTCATCAGTGCCATATAACTAAGCCTCTCTGGTGGTACACTCCGTTTAAAAGATGTCTGTGGACGATCTACCTGCCTGGAATCTTGCACTGTGGATCTAAACCACTTAGGCCTTGGCCTAGTGTCAACCTGCTGCGGCTGCTGGATATCCGTCTCCTGCTGCAGCTCATCCTTCAAGTCAATGACTGAAAGATCCTGTCCACCTGACTCCCTTTGACCACTAGAACCTATGCTCTATGTCTGTACCTGTACTTGTACATCTGGCTCCTCCAACTTGACTCCCGACTCCTGTGCTGGCTGCTGCTCTGCTGGTAAGTCCAGAGATCTCCGCAAGGCCCTGCCCTCATCGAACTAGACATCCCTGCTCACAATGATCCTTCTGCGAGCAGGAATGTAAACTCTATATGCCTTCAAAATCTCGTTGTAACCAACAAGTAACCCCTTCTCTCCAAAAGGGTCCAGCTTCTTCCTATTGTCAACATGAACATGACAATAGCAGACACTGTCGAATATGCGAATGTGACTCGCATCTGGCCTAGTGCCTGTGAAGACCTCCTCCGGTGTCTTCCTCCCCAAGGTTGTGTGGGGACACTTGTTCTGAATGTATACTGCAGTCCTATATGCCTCGGCCTAGATGAATAGTGGTAATCCCTGATCAAATAGCATGGCCTTGGCTGCTCCAACCATAGTCTTGTTCTTCCGCTTTGCAACTCCATTCTGCTGTGGGGTATGGGGCACAGTGTGCTCCTTCTTGATCCCCTCAGCCGAACAATACTCTATGAACTCATTGGAAGTGTACTCACCCCTGTTGTCTGTCCTCAACACTCGAATCTTCTTTCCTGTTTGGTTCTCCACAAGAGTCTTGAACTCTCGAAACCTCTCAAAGACCTCTGACTTGGCCTTCAGGAAATAGATCCAAGTTTTCCTAGAATAGTCATCAATGAAGGTTACGCAGTAACTGTAACCACTGAACGAATGGACACTCATAGGTCTGCATACATCTGAATGCACCAAGTCCAAGGGCTCCTTAGACTTGTGCTCACTCTGTGGGAAAGGCTTCCTAATGTTCTTCCCTAAAGCACAACCCTTGCAGTGGTTATGTTTTTCCTCCTGTACCTGAGGAACTCCAATGACTGCCTGTCTCAAATGCTTCAGTGCTCCATGGTGTAAGTGTGCCATCTTCCTATGCCACAACTCACCCTGACTGTTGCTGCTACTGCTGCTGACTAGAGCCTTTGCAGGCTCAAAGTGTAATCTGTACACTTTCCCGCTCCTTCTGCCAATCACCCGATCCAAGCTTCTATCTGACCCCTTGGGCCTGATATACACTCTATGGTCACAAAACTTCACCTGATATCCCTTGTCCTCTAGAGTGGAGACTGATATAAGGTTCTTGGTCAATCCTGGAACATATAACATATCAGCAAAACTGAGGGGTTTGCCAGACTCCCTTCAAATGAAACGATGCCAACTCCCTGCGCCTGATACCGCACATCATCACCCAGCTCAACGTGGATCCTTGTTCCACCCTACTGCAAGTCTCTGAAGAATCTCTTCTGTCCAGTCATGTGACTAGATGTTCCACTGTCAATGTACCATATGCTGCTCCCTGTGGTGCTTGCCATGCAAGCTATCAAGCAAAACTCCTCATCGAAGTTCCTGCTGAACTCATCCACCTCTGCAAATCCAGCCATCTAAGTGTTACTCTTCTTCTTCCTATCTGGGCATTGGGAGGCAAAGTGTCCCTGCTTGTGGCAGATAAAACACTTGACCTTTGATACGTCAAGGTTCTTCTTACCATCCTTCTTCCTCTTTGCCTTCCCCCCCTTGCTCTTCCCTATAAGGGCTAGAGCCTCCTCATTCACAATCTGTGGGGCACTGCTGGATGAGCCTGATCCTTGACCCATGCGGGTCTCCTCCTACACAAAGTCATCCCATAGTCTCTGCCAATGAGGGAGCTTCTTCCTAGCCACAACACCTTTGACAAAGGTGCCCCATGGCTTAGAGAAGCCATTGAGGGCTATCTGAACTAGCTCCTCATCCACTGTCTTAGAGCCAACAGCTCCAAGCTCATCCCTAATCTGTGTGAGCCTCGTGAGATAAGGCACCACTCCTTCTCCCTTGGCCATTTTGGTGCTGCGCATCCTCTCTTGCAACACCATCTTCCGGTTCTCGTTCTTGCTTTGGTACAGACTCTCCAAAGCTGTCCACATCTCTGTTGCGGTCTTCTTACCAGAAAGCTGAGGGACTATATGGTCCTTCACTCCATCCATGATAATCAGCATGGCTCTGGAATCAATCTTCTTCCAAGCTGCTAAATCTGCCGGATCTGTGGGTGCAACCTTCGTGGAGTCAATGTGCTCCTCTGCATCACTAACGTCTAGGATCCTTGTGATCCTTTCTTTCCATGTAAGAAAGTTATGAGCACCCTGGAGTCTATCCTCAACTCTCAACTGTACAGCCATAGTGAAGTGTACTTGTCAAACCCTAGATCTAGATGTCTAGGTTTGTGTCTTCTTATAGATCTGCCCCTGATCTATCACTGCTGCTACAAATCTCTCAACTTTAGCTCACCAAAGCTCTGATACCATGTAAATTTTCCTTTAATATTCAACTAAGGCTAAACAGTGCATGCAAAATATCAACTGATAACCACACATGAATATCTTTTACAATATGCAGCGGAATATTAAACTGAGAAATAAATCACAACATCACATCACAATATTGACACTATTATTTTGGGTATGGAAACCCCCGGAAAACTCCAAGATGGGAAAACCGGTGCAGCAGTCAGATATAGATTTTATTATTAGAAAATATGAAACTTTTACAATCACTGCAAATTCACCCAAACCTAGCAAATGCAATACCCGGCAGAATCACTGGGCAAATCCCATCTAAACCTCAACACCCTCCTGTGTGAGTGTATGGCCCAACTATACGAAACTCAATGATCCTGTTGCTCGTTCCTCCGTCTTCTCAGCTAAATCCTCTGTCTGACTTTCTCTCCCTACTGTATCCTGTCTCTGTTGGAATACAAGTGTGTGTGTTCTCTCCACCAATTGATCTCTCTTTTATAACTTTAGGTAAAGCGAAAACCCTAATTTCACTTTCATTTTAACTAGTGGTAAAGCAAAAACCATAATTTCACTTTCACTTTAACTAGTGGTTCACTAAAGTTAATTTAGATCACTTTAATTTATTTTCCAAAGGAAACTTAGGAAAATTAAATTAAATACAACTGGTTTCCTAATTTAAATCCATGCAGGAAGACCTTCCTTGTTGCTACTAGTTTAACAATTTTGGCCTCCCTAGAATTTCGGCCCTCTTCCCTACAAATTCGGCCTAGGCTTTTAAGCCCTAGAACCCTAAAACGAAATTTCTAAAGGCCTAAAAATCAGAAACCCTAAAAAACTGAAAATTTTCAAAAAAACAAAATATAAAATCTTTTGCAAATTTTTTCAGGCCCTAATAACTCGTCCCAAAAATCTCAAGCGTCCTAAAATCTCGGGATCCGGAATTTTCAGGCCCTAAAAAATCGGCTTGCCTCTCTCAGCCTCAGCCTCTTCTCCCCAAGCCTGTGTATGTAAGGCAGCCGCTGGCCATTTCCATCCTACAAAATTGTCAAAAGCTTAAATCAGTTTGGACTGCCCGTATCTAGGATTAGTAACTGTTGTTCCTGTGGCATGTATATGCTAAACTAATAGTCCTAAAGTGCTGATACATGCAGATTTAATGATTGTGTAATTCTAAATACAAATGATGTTGCTAACTCTTTAAAACAATTAACTGCTGACAATGACTGTACATAGCCTTTTGGGTTAATTATTGAGATAGTGCAAGGATACGTTTATTGAATGAAGACTGTTAATCACTGATATACAGCTCTAAAATCCAAAGGCTAAGTGTTGCCCTCAGCTTGACAATTACAGTGCTTTAATCTGTTTTTATAATAAAATTTAATGTTTTTTAATACTTTAGTTATTTCAGGACCGGGTAATAGAGTGCTGATTTGTGGTCTATTTATCTCTTGATAGAATGCTGATACTGAATGACCATATATTATGCTAGATATAAATGTATTACCTTCTATAAAAGCCAATTGTTGATGTTAATGATTTCTTGTGACTGCTGTTATAGATTGTCAACAAGGACTGTTGCTTGAAATTGAGACTTTATTTACATACAGGGATATTCCATGTTTTGTATCTGATGGCATGCATATATTAGATACTTCTCCCTTGCAAACTTCTTGTAGAGGCCAATTAACTAGCATTGAAGATAATGAATAACCAAGTTAACAATGGACTGCTTAGTATCGGATACACATTACAGTGATTGATACATTTCAAATGTATACTGTTACATATGTTACTTTGATTGGCCTCGCCATTGGTAATTATATCATTGATATTTCAATACCTACCAATGACAAGCTAGGACAAGTACCTAACCAATCTAATTCACTTTTAATGTCTTCATCATTCTCTACTTAACTCCATTGAAGGCACTGATCTTTGCTATAATGTATTTAAAAGGTATTTTGGTGTGATTATTGACAGGCACTCAGATAAGGGCTCTCCCCTTTGAGGTCATGACTCTCCAAAGAAGTTAAAGAGTTGTAATCAAGGTGACATTGGGTCACAAGTCCTTGCATGTGCTTACTGGGCACTAGCCCTGCTAGTTGGCCCGGTAACATTTTTGGCGTCGTTGCCAAGGACCTCAAGATATAACTGCAGGTAAGTTCTTATTGGTATAACTGCACAGTGAATATATTTTCTTGTAAGGGCTATTCTGCAGGCTTATCTGGCAACTCCACAAAGAACACAGCCTGTCAATCACCATTATCTCAGGTACGTTCTTGTTTAGTACATTGGTAAAGTTTTGTTTAAATCTAACTTGGCAGGCATTCCTTGGCGACTCCTACTGAAAAACATAAAAGAAGTACTCTGCATGAGCGTGGCCAAGAGATGATATGGCATTTTCTTATAAATTGTGGATGGATATATTGGATTTTTCACACATTCTAGGCTATCGACATCAGTATGCTATTGAAGACGATGGGAAGGCACTTTTTCCATTATTTCATGAATATCAGTATTAGGCAGCAACACATATATGGGCGTTCTTGCAATTTCTCCAAGGAAACAATATCATACATGAGGCCATTAAAATGAAGCTCTTTCTGCAATCTCTCAACTTAGAGGACAATTGGGATGTCAGAAATTGGTATGAAGGATTTCCTCATAAAAGTAAGTCTTCACTCAGACAGTTGATTGATGCATTCAGTGAGGAGTGGGATCATGAAATGAAGGAACATAAAAGAAAGGTCGTGATTATCATTTTCTGTTTGTTAGTTTTTAGCAAGCTGGTGATAAAACAAGGAAAAACTCTATCAAATTTATTAATAGAAGGGTGCAAAGGCTACCCCAAAGGAAGAGTTTCAAGGACATCACAAGAAAGGGGTGAAAACACGGGTTTTCTCACTTCTTTCTTCTTTTTCTTTATGTTGAAATTCCAGCCATTATAACTAGTCCAAGAGAGTCTCTTGGAGTTGATTTTGTATTTTGCATTTTAAGTTAAATTGAAGTTTCCCTTGTTTGCCATCCCTTGCATGCAAAAGAAGTTGGGCTTGCCCACCTTTGCATAAGCAATTGTTGATCGGCTTGGGTTAAGCTTAGTTAGAATTTCGGTTTTTATTTTTTGTCCACACCTTGCAAGTGATTTGGCTATGCCATCCTTGCAAAATTGTGTCGGCTAGCAATCTATTTTATTTCAATTTTATTTTGCCCTCGCCTTGCAAGTGAGTTGGCCAAGCCACCCTTGCAATATCGTGCTTGTTTGCATTGTTAATAATTGTTAATTCTTTATTTCGTTTAAAGCAAAATCAACCTTGCCCCAATCTTCCCCTGTATTCACTCCCCTTACCGGTTGGTCCGACCCTGGGTGACAAGAAAAGGAGAGGATTCGAGTTGGCTAGAATAATAGGCATTCCAATCTATTATTGCAAGATTGAGAAAAGAGGATTAGTTTGCGCCGCTGGAGGGGTAGAGGTCGTTGGGGACCTTGTGGCACTTTGTGTTCTCCAGTTGAGCACCCGGCTAGATCTTGGGACTAACTTGTGGAGCTAGGAGAGAGCCTTGTGCTCTCTTGTTAAACACCCAACGGTTTCTCTCAATTGATGGATAAGAGTTGGAGGTAGACACCTTAGTTAGTTTGCATTTTCTTATACAACACTCTAATCCCCCTAAGCACAAGTGAGACCTAAAATTAATTAAACATACAAGACCATTTGCAAAACATTGCATCCTTTACTTCAATAGCACTCAATTGCACATTCTTTATTCAAAGTGATTTTTATTCCAAGTTCTTTATTTGATTCGGCATAGTTGCAAACAAGTTTCACTTACCATTGGTTTTATTTGCTTAGTGTATTTTCAATAATTTAATTTGATGATCGGTTATTGTAGATTGTGAATAGTTCCAATCGATGTATCTAGTAATTTTGTCAAGTTTAATTTAGTTTATTTGTGACTCCATAGCCCTAGTGAACTAAGCACTAGTTTACCAAGCAAATGATCATTATTCTTTCTTACAGAGTTATTTGGTTAAAAAATTTGAAGCAGAGTTTGCTTGTCATTTGAAATTATTGCATTTTTGCATGATTGATTGCCATAAAGCTTAAATTAATCTAATCTTCTTTTAACTTCTGAAACACAAGCTTTGAAACATAGCAAATAGGGACTGCCCCCCTTGATATTTTTAGGAGTTGGGTCTAAATGGAGGAGTTAGGAATCGAGGTGACATTGGATTCTAAACTCATAGTTGCCCTTAGGAACACACCTAGTGGTTGGAAGACTTTTCCACGGTCCAAGTGTGTTTTAGGCGGCAACAACGTCAACTGTTTTGTTGTTGTAACCTTGAGTTGTACCTCAACCATGACCCTGTCTGAGCTTGATTTAAGGGGTTGAGCTGTGTTAGGGTCTGCTAGGGCAGGCCAAGCTGCGTTAGAGTCTGTTACTAGACTGCCAGGGCAGAGTGTGTCCCCTGCTGATCTTGTTTTTGTTGGGTTGTGACCTGTGTTGAGCCACCAAGGCTGGGCCATGACCTTGTTTGTGTTCATTGATCTGGGCCACGGCTGTATTGGTGCTCCTTGAGTTGGGCCATGACCTTGTTTGTGTTAATTTAGCTGGGTCGTGACCGTATTACCTCTAGTTGGGCTACTTCTAGTTGGGCTACCTCGCCAAGACTATTGCAGATACCAAACTTTATCATTTATTTGATAAATTGATCTGTGTATCTTGAACCTTGGTCCTGTATGTAGATAAGTTGATCTTACAAGTAGTTTTGAGAAGCTCATTGCATGGTGTAAGAAGAAGCTAGCCAATGAATCTATTATGAAGGACAACAACTTTCTGCATTATTTTGTGGATATAGAGGTTTGGCAGCATACAAGTGAGATCTTCCTTATACAGAGGAAGTACTCAGTGCACATTTTGAAGAAATTTCAGATGTTAGATTGTAAACCCTTAACCATTCCTATGCTTCCAAATATGAAATTCTACGTTGATTTAGATTCATATTTGGCTTATCATGTCGAGGCCTCAACAAACCCCAAGCCCTCAGGCCTAGGGACCCCCCTCCTTTATTTTTTGAATTCCCTTAAGTCACTGCCCTTTCTTCATGATCTTTTCAAGGTATTCTTTTAAAGAGAATGTTAGGTCGGTTGGGAAATTATTGTTGTTGATTAATGGATTCAGACGAATTTTTCAATCAAGGGTATTTAGTATTTACTTTTATTTGAATGAGTAGTTGGAGCTACTCAATTTGCATCCTGTACCCATGTTTTCTTGAAATGAATTTTCGAGCAAAGCAGAATGATCAGGCATTTCTTGATTTCGAATGTCTATCTTTTGAGCTCACCTGATAATCTATGGGTCATCTTCGAACTTGAGTTATCCACCTTTCTAATTCCCCAATGGGATGACAGTACATTATTGGGCTTCTCTTGACTTCTGAATCTTGTTTTTTAAAAGGGTATCAATAGTGTATCAAGCGATTTTGAATATTGACAAGTTTCATTTCAAAATCCCTCCATATATTATTGAGGCACTTTGATATTCAAATTGTGCAATCTTTCGGAGACATTGTTGGGCATATTTTGACGACCCCATGAATCCACCTCTCGAGGAGTCCTGATAATGCATATCAAGGAAGTTTTTATCTTTCAAACTGACCACCTTTTGAAATGGCTTGATACTCTATCAGGCCACTTTAAAATTTGCTTGCATTTTTTTTAGAGGTCCTGATACACTAACGGGGCCCTCTCCAATCTTCCAACATCAATCTTTCGAGGTTCCCCAATAGTCTATCAAGTCACTTTTGAAGAAGTAAATATTAATGGTCTAATAATCTATCAGGTTCTTTCACAACTTCAAATGACTATCTTTTGAACTACCCCAATAGACTATGTGGGCGATTTTAAGAATCCAATAACATCTTTTGAAAGAGGCCAATAGACCATTGGGGTGTTTCCAAACTTCAAATACCCCAATAGTTCACTGGGTCCCAAAAAACATTGAAACATTACACTGATGAGGTAGCCCAACTAGAGTTGTTCACTTTCAAAAGAAAAGAGAAGCATGCTAATCATGATGTAAACTCGTAATAGAAGGAAGCACACTGTAGATAAGGACGTCATAGAAACTATAGTGCTAGATGCAGAGAAATAGATCCAATGGCAATGGCTTTAGTTAGAGAAGATAGATCCAGTGGCAATGGCCTTAGCTAGAATTGCAATAGTAGAGGCCAACCAATTTTATACTCTTCCTATGGAAAGGGATATAGAGGAATACAAGAAAAGGATGTTCTTGGAAAATCAAGTTGAATATTATAAGGCAGAGAAGATAAGCACTTTTGAGTTTATGAGTTGTACTCTAGAGATACAAAATGAATTAAACATGGTACAAACTTCAAAGGACACTAAATAAGAAGCTTCAGGATCTTTAAGGCTAGTGTGTGGAATTACTTGCTTTGACCCTATGTTACCAGATCCATCAAGCTCGAGGGTTGGATCCACGGATCGCAAGATTGGATACAGATTCAGATCAAGATTCAAATCCTCCAGGATCTGCTTCGTGATAGTGTCATGTAGTCTCATGCATGACACATCCAAAAGGGGAAAAAGCAGTTAATGCTGTGTAGTCTAGAACGAGAAGAGTAGTCCTTGCCCATATAAACTTTAATATATAAGTTCTATAATATTTGAATTGAAGTTTATAAACCTGAATTACAATCACTCTAGACATTCTAGAGAGATGATGATGCAGTAATAATTCGAACCCTCTTCTAGGCTAACCTTCTTCTGGACTAACCTTGACCTTTGCTTGATAAAGAGCAGTGAATAAGATGTTGTCTTGACCCTGTACTCTCGTAATAAGAATATTGGGGTAATAGAGGTAGGTTAAAAGATTCCCCTCCCCATTAAGGGTTCAATTTTGTACAATGATATTGAACCTTTAGACTTTAAGCTGATGCCCCATTTTGAAATTTTTGGATCTTGTAAAGGATTTAGGTCAGCTTTGTTTGAGTGTGTGGACTCTGCTGATTACTGATTTAGAATACTTATTATGAGAATGCACCTTAGCTTTTACCATGGTGTGTTATTCTCCTGATCCCCTTGGAGGCTTTAAAATGTATGCTGATAATTTTTCAAATTGATAAGGTATAGTTTCCAAAAGCTTTAGGGAAGGCTTTAGAATGTAGGCTGATAATTTTTCAAATTAATAAAGTATCGTTTTCAAAAACAAATGTTGAGCAAGGATGACCAAGAAGAAGGCTCAGAACAACCCACTAAGGAAATAGTGGTTGGGAAACCCTTCGAAGAATTAAAAATAAAAATGCCAAACCTTGTGGAATACTGCTAAATATTTAATATTTATCCAGTGTAACATGCATTTTCAGCCCGTTATAATTCCCAAATACGTTGCAGCATCTCACAGGCAGCAGATAGAATTTGACATGGCAATGGAATTCAGCGGGCATGAGATTTGGAGTTATGATGCAATCCCTATGGCAAGTTTGATTCTTCTTTGTAATGGTCAATCCTTTGCCATATTAGACCCCCGAAACTCAACAAGAAGGGTAATTTCCGAATCAGCTGCCCTCCCGTACAAGAATAGCAGGTTTGCACTTTTCTTGAATGTAATATAACTACAAATTTGTGCTCAACAGCCAGCTTATAACGATATAGATAGGAAAACGCCTTCCTTTTGAAACTAGTGAGCTGAACAGTCAAAACTTTAAGGCCTTCCACCGATCGAACATGTAAAGCTGAGGCACTGGAAAGAGCAAGATTCGAGAATATTTAGGTCTGGCCAATTAAAGTCATTTCAAAGTATGGTTCGATAGATGATGGAAGTTGAGGATGGGGTTGTATCTTTAAGTTACAAGTGCTTACTACATCTGAACCGTACTGAATGAAACATCTGAACCATACTGATGTAAATGTATTTTTATGCATCAAATAAAAGCATTCTCAAAAAAAAAACATACTGGTATTTTGAATTGAAACCATGTCAATTCCAGCTTTGAGGATACATCAAATGGAAAGAATAATTAGCTGCGTAATGAAACACATTGCAAATAAAAATAAGTAAAAGTATATATGTGTCTATGCAGGGGGGCAAAGCGCAGTACCTGCGCATTGGTGAAAGAATAGGGCAAATTGTTCACAAACACTGTCCTGGAATTTTGCAAATCCTCCTCTCCCTTCTCGTTGAGCTTCTGCTCTCTCTTTCTCTTCCCCATTTTAGATTAATTTCGAAGCCTGGGGACCCTTTCCAAAGGCAGTATTTCTATTGTGACCTCCAACAGATAAGTTTCACTGCAATTTTTGATAGGTTAACTCTTTTGACAGCGAGATCACAGGCGACCAGAAGATAGAATAGAGTGAATAATTTCTAATTACTTATGTATGTTATTACTGATGGGATTCACTCGAACACTGAGTTAAAACCCTAAACCTTTCGGAGGACGACGAAATCAGAGGAGTGGATTCATATTTTCTGTAAAGAGTGCTGCTGCTCATCAAAAAAAAGTAAAACTGAAGCCGTCGAAGTTTAGTTTAGTTAAGAGTCTCACAAATTAAGCTTCGAACCCTCGTGCCCTCGTGAGTCGTGACATAGGGGTATGAAACCAAACCAAAATACAGCTTCTAGGTGATTTTGATTCAATGAGGTGATTATGGATTATGAACATTTGTTTAAAAATATCAAAATAAAAAAATTATATATAATTTGTATGTATTTATTACAAAGGATTTAACAAGAGCAACTTATCTTTATAAGAATTGATTTTTTTATTAAAATGGTTATGGATTATATACATTAGCTTACAAATAAATAAATAAATATTATACATAATTTTTTATGTAATTATTACAAAGGGTTCAACCACATTAACATGTGACGGATAAGAATTGATATTAGATAGGAAGAAAAAGAATTATTTATTTTCAACCATCTAAGCTATATCTAATTAACTTTGGATGGTATATCTATTTGAAATCTACAAAAATTAAAGCATGTTCCTTACAAGAATTGAAATTGCGGGGGAGAGAAAAACAATCATTCTTCTCAACCACCTAAGCTACATCCAATCAACTTTAAATAATATATTTATTTGAAACATAAACTTTGATACTAATATTTACCTGTTTTTTAATGATAAACTATATAAACATAAAACTATGACAAATAAATTAATTAAAAATAATATCTATTGAATTAAATTCATATGACAACCATGTATACCGAGATTGAAATTTGTCATTTTTATATAGAAATGGCATTTTTGTTATTAATACATTTTTATAATTAATTGTGTGATAGAATGACTATTTTATTTAGTGCAATCTCTCCTGGTTTATTGCGGCTGAGACGGCGTGGCTAGGGTTCTTTCCTAGGCGAGAGACTTGGGATGGATCCCCCTTCGAATCCAAGCCTGGAGGAACGCAAGAGACTCCTCGAAGCAGCCTTCGGGACTCTTGTGGCATCCACGCCACCCCCTCCCCCTTCTATGTCTAATGCAGGTGATGGATTTGTCAAGCGGGCATATGTCCCCAGAATTCAGATCATGTCAGTCGCTTCAAGGCTGAAAGCCCTTGCTTTGAGTGAGCGGGGTTTGATCGGACCGTTTACCGAGATTTGGCCATCGCCAAAAACAATGGATTTTTTGGTTAAAAAAACTGGATGCCATTGATTTCCGGGGGCTTGCAACATTGTTTCTATGGTAAGGGCTTCTTCACCTTTCTGTTCGAAAACAAGGACAACAGAGACCTCATCTTCAAAAGTGGGCCTTACTTCGCAGGCCCTTGGGGGTTATATCTAAATCGATGGAGTTTACCCTTTAACCCATAAAAGGATGTGCCTTCTATGGTTCCAGTTTGGGTTCGCCCTCCCCATCTACCGTTACACTATTGGAATGATGAAACCCTCCAGGCAATAGGAAACTATCTTGGCAAATACATTGACAAGGCAGAACCGAAAGGCCCTCTCTTCTCCTGCATGAGGATCTGTGTAGAGGTTGATCTAGAAAAGGGACTACCTGAAATTGTAAGCCTTTGCATGTATGGTTGGGAAATGGAAAATACTACACAAAAGGTTACATACTCATGGCATTTCTTACATTTGCTTTACCTTCTGCAGCTTCGGATCACAAGCCGATCTCCTTGGTTCTCTCCACCCCTGCAAACTTAGGCCCCATTCCGTTTCATTTTAAATCCTCTTGGCTTCATGATGAAAAAGTCTTAGGCTTAATTAAAAACGCTTGGAGCTTTTCTTGTGTTGGTTCTCCTAGCTTCATTTGGGAGAACAAAATAAGAAATGTACGCTATGTGCTAAAAAACTAGGTGAAGTCGGAATATAAAAATCCTAGCAGTAGGAAAATCCAGCTTCAATCTGGACTTGCAGTCGTGCAATCCAAGATGGAGAATGAAGAAATTACCTTTCTTCTTAGCATCCAAGAAAAATATTTGAACCATAAGATCCTCAACGCAGCTAGATGTGAGGAAGAGGAATAAAGGATGAAGTCTAGGCAACTCTAGTTAAAAGGTGGGGATGGAGCAGCTTGGGATATCATCAAGGAAGACTTGAAAAGAATGCTAAGTTGGACGAGGAAAAAGGATAAGGTTGGGGGGGGGCACAAACTCTTCCTTTCTTGCCTTGATACCAAAAGAAAGAAAAAAACATGTCAATAGATCGCTTCAAGCCTATTTCACTTTGCAAACCTCATACAAAATCCTTTCAAAAATACTGGTCACGAGAATGAAGAAAATCATGGGAAATTTAATCTTGGACACTCAGGGAGGATTTGTTGTCAAGCATCAAATCCTTGACAACATCATTATTGTCCAGGAAGCAATTCACTCCAGCATGGAACATAAGAAGCAAGGTATGGCTAATGCTTTTGATAGAGTAAAACACTTATTTCTCTTCAAAAACGTGTCAAAGTTTGGCTTTTCTATAAGGTTTATTAGATGGATTAAGGCTTGCATAAGTAGCCCCTGGATTGCTTAGTTGGTAAATGGTAGGCTAACCAAGTTTTTTCAAGCCACCAAGGGCATCCATTAAGGTTGCCCCTTGTCTCCCTATCTATACCTTATGGTCGCTGACTCTATGAGCAGAAAGCTACAACAATAGCAAGACAACGGGGATCTTAAAGGCTTGAAAATTGCAAGAGGATTCATACCTGCAAACCATGTGCAATTTGCCGATGGCACCATTTTGCTTGGGGGCGCGTCCACGGTCATAGCAGAAAGGTTCAAAAGAGTTATCTCCATCTTCCTCTAATCCTTGGATGGTAAGGTTAATGCCTCTAAATACAAATCTTATGGATGGAATTGCCTCCCTAGAACCATGGCGAGGATATCAAGAATCCTTGGATTTTGAGGGACTAACAATTTGGAACTCATTCAGTTATTTGGGCATTCCCATATTCAAGGGAAGAAAAAAGAAGGCAGACTAGCATAGTCTGATCAACAAAATAAAATAAAATAAAAACAATTCTTGGGGAACCAGATGGCTCAACCCAGTAGGAAAATTAGTCCTTATAAAAGTCGTCCTTTCTGCATTTTCGATTTATGTCTGCTCAATATCCTTAGTGCCTAAACAAATTATAAAAGAAATCAACAGAGAAATCCAAAAATTTATCTAGCAAGGAGGTAAGGCTACCAATACAAAAAAATTCCATTTGACAGATTGGGACATTGTGTGCAGCCTAAAGCAATGTGGCAGAGTGGGATTAAGAGATCCTTTAATCATGAACTTAGCCCTCGGCGCAAAATTTTTATGGAGATTAATCTCTGGTGAAAATTATTGGTGTAAAAAGGCCCTTCAGAAAAAATACATGGCAGGTACTAGAAGAAAATGTGTTGAGGATATATATATGAGCAGAGTCGAGTCTCCTATTTGGGATCTCTGCAAAAAGGCAGCTTACATCATTCAAGAAAACATTCATTGGATAGTAGGGAATGGCAAACAAATCAAGGTTTGGCACGATAGACTTGGTTGGAACTCCCCAGCGAACTTCTGCCAAGAGCTAAATGATCTTAAGGTTTGGTTTGATCGCAACAACATCAACACCCTCTACGATATTTTTGCCTGGACAATTTGTGGTAGATGGGATGGGTGGAAGAACCTTGAACTTCCAATGCACCTTCAAACAGACTACAGAGCTTTCCTTTCACTACTACATGAGCAAGCTCCAATTCACAAACACATTAAAGATAGTCCGGGTTGGGGAAAGATGGGTTCTTACTTGGTGAAGGAAGGCTATCGTCTAGTTTACAAGAACAAGAACAGGATAAAAAAAGATAACAAGTGGAATAAGAAATGGTGTAATGATGGTTTTCCAAAGGTCAACATTTTTTATCCTTTCCCATCGTAAAAATCTCACTGCCGAAAATTTGAGGAAGCGAGGGATCGCAGGGCCTCTTCGTTGCATCTTTTGTAAAGAGTCGAAAGAAAATCTGGAGCACGTTTTCATTGATTGCAAATTCTCGTAAGAAGTTTGGAGTCATGATCTCCAAGAATTAAAGGTGAATATTATAATTCCAACGAAGTGGAATGATCTCTTTTCAAGCTGGAAAGATTATTATCAGGGCTCTGTCATCCAGAATTTGGACTTTACTTAAGCATGGGAATCCCTCCCTAGATTCATTTGCTTGAAAACTTGGATGACAAGAAACAAGGAAATTTTTTAAGGACAAATCTCGAGCATTAATAAGGTTTCTGCCTCGATAAAGGCCCTTTGGGTGGACTCTTTATCCACGAGAGGAATGAAAAGCATAAACAAGGAACCTCTAACAGTTGAGGAAAGAGCATGGATGTTCGACTTCCTTTTGCCTCCTACCTCTCATTCTTGGTTAAACCCCCCAAAGAAGCCGATATTTTTGAACTGACATCTAAGGATGAGCAATGAAGAATTTCAAAATTGGTGGACAAAGATAGGAAGCAGTTCTTTGTTCTTTAATGGTGCTAGCAGGCGCAGGTGGAGTTATCTTTGACTCCAAGGGGAACAAGCAAAAAGAATACGCCTGGGACATTGGGACAGCAACAAATAATGGTGCGAAATGGCTCGCTTTACTTAAAGGTTTGGTGTTGACCAAAGACATGGGGATTGATGAAATGATTGCCATAGGAGACTCCCTAATTGTCACTAGGGAAGCAATAAATATCTATAGAAACCAGAAGAGTCCTTCCTCCAAGATGCATCACCTCGTATTCTACCTAGTCAAGGAATTTAAATCAATTAACTTCCTACATGTTCTTAGAGGTCATAATCATCAAGTGGATAGCATGGCTAATAAAGGTGTTGGCTTGCATTGCGATGTTCTAAAAAGGGATAATGTTACTCTCGAAAATGTGTTTCTTGTTTATGCAATGTTTTGCTTCTGCATATTTTTGCTCAGACAATATGTAAGAAGATTTAGCTTCCACAGGTTAGGCATTTTTCATGATAGCTACAAGTTAGAGAATGATGAACAAGGTGTAATGGATGCATTCCTGTTATGGAAGGAATCCTCTATGTTTTCTCAGTACTCCTCTTTTTATATATAATCAAAAGCTCTTCAACCGTTTCTGTTAAAAATAATAATAATTAATTGTATAATAATGGTGTAAATAGAAATAATGATTTTTAAATCGAATTCCTTTATATTTTTTCAAAAAACATCATTAAATATCCTATTATATTAAAAAGATTTAAAGTTTTTGGTTCCAAAATGGTTTAAAGAATCATCAAGACAAGTAATAATAAAATATTAAATGTAGGACATATGATTCAAAAGAATTTGGTGTGCCAATGTTGTTTTTTTACAGAATCATCAAGACAAGTAATAATAAAATATTTATTGTAAAAGATATAATTCAAAAGAATTTGGTGTGGCAATGTTGTTTTTTTACAGAATCATCAAGACAAGTAATAATAAAATATTTATTGTAAAAGATATAATTCAAAAGAATTTGGTGTGGCAATGTTGTTTTTAACCTTATCGTAGTAATTTGGGCATTGAAACTTATCAAGGGAGGTTTGCAACTCATAATATGTAGTGGGAGATGAAGAGTAAAGAATCTGTCAAGAAGGATAGGTAGAATACTAATTTTTTTGAAGTCAAGGAGCTAAGGATAAATGGTGATGGTGAATCAAGCCATCATATCATAAGAACTCATTGACATGTTTTTCTTATCAACCTCATCTTCCTATTCCTATTTAAGTAAGTATTTCTTTCTTCCTAAGTGATATTTTCCTTGATATATATTCTTTCATGTTAAGATTTTATATGTTAAGCTAGATATCATTAGTGTTTAATCCAAATTCACAACAGTAGCATATGCAGAATCACCGAAAGAAACACAATCACAAGATAGACACAATATTTATCCCAGGAAACCCTCAAGGGGAAGAAAACCCAACAAAACTTCCTTTATATAAGATGTATAAGATAAAACCCCAAAATAGGTATTCTCCTCCTTGTTGATCTCTCTCTCTCCTATGTGCTACTCAAGTGAGTGACTCTATGTTTTAATGAGAAGCACAACTCCTCTATTTATACACTTTAAGTCAGCTGACTTTTACCCTAATCAAGTCGGCCCCACTAAACTATCTGGGCCGAGTTCACCTAGGAAGACTCAAAACAATATTTTATATTATTCATTGCGGTACTATTGACCCGACTTACAATGGAGGCTTTACCTCGTGAATCTATGATGACCAATTACAATAGTAACATCCCAACCGAGGAATAATAACATCTCCCTTGGGGTACATCAATAAAATACAATCCTTTGGAGTTACAATATTTCAAATTCCCCCCTACACATTATAATCCATCTTCCTATGTATCTATATTGCCTCCCCCCTCCCACCTGTCTATGCTCTACAACATTGTCTTATTGCTTTCATATTACTATTTCCATTTTATTTTTCCACACACACTCTACATGGTCGTATGATGTGTGGCTTAAGGATGCAATGATATGTCATGCCATTAGTTCCATCAAATATTCATCATTGGTTGAATTGATCTTAAATGTATTAAATTATATTGGCTACCATTTAACCGCTCATGTCAACATGGGTGATTGAATATTGTACAATTGGATCATGATGGTAAAGGTGGACTTAATTGTCACTACCTTCTTTGCTTGTCCTACCAAATAGTCATTGTTATTTCCCCTTTGCATAGATTTTGAAGTATGTGTAAAGGGTGTAAGCATTGCTACGACAATAACATTTCATGAAAGGATGCAACCCAAAGAGAAAGCAACATCGTTTCTCAAATTTATAAATATTTCCATTGGCTCATAGCATATAGTTGGCATTTGGAGAAACCAAAAGAGGAACGACTTAAAAGCATTATGTGGACCTCCGGGTTGGTAGACACATATCATGTTCTTAATTGTGTGGAAATATGAGATGGTGAAATAGTGCATAGGAAAATTTGATGCACAACACAAAATGATCAAATTGGATAGTGTGTGACAAGTTTTAAGTACCACTCGCCCCTGTCAAGTCTAGAAGAATGTTGAAGCTCTAAAATCCCACCAAGGTGTTCATGATATCCAATGTTAATGCCTTTCTAAGTGCTCACGGTGGTGGACTCTTGATGTTGAATAATTTGACATTGAAAGCAAAAGTTGATTCTAAGAAGCTCTATTAGATCGACATTGGTGATTAAGCTAAACCCTATAGATAAATGGCATGAATATGTTGATATTTTAGGTAAAATGAATATCTTTGAACTTCAAGACTTTTATCAATGTGAGAATATTGAACACTAAGTCAATGAACCATGAAAACATTCAACCACATAAATCATTCATCCACAACACAAGATGTACCATGGGGAAAATCCTCAAAATAGAGAGGGTGAAAAACCACAACAATTCTTCAAAGTATAATAGATAGATTGTAGAGAATGGATTTTTCAACACAAGCATATTGTCGGATAAGAGAGAACACGAAGCAATACATAAGAGATATCCAATGTAACAAATGTAATGATGGTGATGGTGATGTTTTGTAACTCTTTGTTGAACTCTGTTCAGTCATTCATAAATATAAAAGTATTTGTTTTTGTTATAAAAAGACAATTGTAATGAACTTGCCATGTTCCCAACACATTAATAACAAGCCAAATTGTTTGCCATACAAACTCTAGTGAATGGATGCGTAAGAATGCTTCTCTAGCACATAATAATGTGCCTTACATGCATTGGTGCTAAGTCGGTGCCTTGGATTTCTCATTGTGCACGAGACATGCACCATACTTTCAATCAAGGTCATTAACTGGCACTTAACTGACTTTGGAGTGAACTTAACATCTAACTAAATGTTGATCACTTAGTTTTTTTTTTCACTAAAATGATTTTTTTTTTTTTTTTTTTTATATAGAAAAAAAATGGGCCTTCGCCCAATTACATCATTTCAAGAATGTACAATTTTGGTTCTTCACATCTTCTCATTTCTGAGTTAGGGGATTTGATGCATCAGGCTAGGATTATCATTCAAACTTAGCAATCTTGGAGGAAGGAGACAGGCTTGACTTGCTTGAAGGTCTGCCGACTTGTTTAATTCACAAAGAATATGAAATGAGGAGACCGATTCACAGTCGATCAAGATGAAGTGCAGCCTTTGCATAGTCACCTTCAAACAGATATTAGAGAACTCTGAAACAAAATTTAGAACTTTTATAATGATTTCTGAATCTTCAAATATTTGAAGGTTGTTGAACCCAGTTTCTTTGGTGAGTTGACAGGATTTTAGAAGAGCATATAATTCTGCTTGATTATTTGAGAGTTGGCCTAGTCCCCAACTGAAGCAAGAATGAAGCCTTCCTCCTAGATAGAAGATTAATCCACCAGCTCTAGCATTCCCAGGATTTCCTTTTGACGCACCATCAAAGAAGATTGACACTTTATTCTTCCTTTGCCACCAATCTATGAAATCTTTTTCCAAGCGTCTTACCTGCCAAAATGGAGTGCTAACAGGCCTTCCAATACTTAGCTGAGATTTATCCATCTGAATCAAGCCAAACCACTTATGTTCCACTTTGTTTTTATTGGGGTCAAGATGAAATTTACCGCCACTTCTGAAAGCATAGCCTTAGCTTTAACCACTACAAGTTATGGTTTCATGGCTTTATTATTGAAAATCAAATCATTTTTTGATAACCAAATTTTCCATCAAATTTTTTTTGGGGTAGCTTGACAGATTTTTCTCCAAGCATGACTTGTGGGAGAAATTCTCAGGTATCTGAGCTGCCAATTAGCAAAAAGATACACATGTTCAGAAATTGAAGGAATTGATACCGACAACCCACTTAAAAGATGCGTCTAGGCAATCTGAGTAAAGTCACATCCAACAAAAATATGTGTTGAAGTTTTAGCAACTTGTTTGCAAAAGCAACATCTGAAAGGACCAGCAAAACCTCTCTTTAACATATTTTCACCTGTTAGAACTCTCTGGTGCATGAGAATCCAAGAGAAAAAAATGACTTTTGGAATACTGGGAGCTTGCTACACTGATTTCCAGAATTTAGCACTGAGAGAAGATTGAAGATTGAAATGAATAACATGGTATCATAAAGCAGCCGAGTAAACACCTGAGGATCCCCAACCCCATGCATCCTTACAAGAAAGGTGGATCAGATCCGATCCAATCAATTTAAATAACAACAAATTCAATTGGGTGGATAACATATGATATTCGCGTTCTAGCAGCTTAGGGATTACCCACGATTTCCACTTTCCATCACTATCCCACGCAGAGATATTAGACAGTCTAAATATACCTTTATTCTCCATCCAATCCTTTATCTCAGCGATTGAAGAGTCAGTGCTTAAAGGATATTTACCATTTATTGAATCTTTCCATAAAAAAATTTGTTTGTCATTTCCAAAAATTTGAAATAATTGATGTGAGAAGAATTCTAGCCCAGATCTGTAAAGATTCCAAATTACAGTGCCTTTAGGAGTGTTAGACATCTATAAATTCCGAATAGATCCTCCTTTAAGGTATTTTTTTCCAAAAGATTTGACTAACTGGATGTTTTTTGTTCAAAAAAAGTTGCCACAACAGCTTACCTCCCATGGCTAGATTTACCATTCTCGGTTCTTTGATATGCAGACCGCCTTCAAGAACTGGTCTCTTTACAGTATCCCACTTAACTAAATGCAAACGGTTATGGTTTCCTTTACCTCCTTGCCAGAGAAAGTCTCTTAACAGCTTGGAAATCTGATTCACAATCAATTTTGGAGCGAGAAGTAGAGAGGATTGATAGATTGGAAGAGCTGAGAGAGATGACTTGATTCAAACAAGCTTCCCAACCAAAGTTAGCCAATGACCACCCCATGAGGTAATCTTAGCTTTTAACTTACCAATAATTTCCAGCCAGAGAGAAGGATTATTATGACCTAGAGTTAGAGGAAGACCCAAGTACTTGACCTTATCCCAAGTGACAAATCCATCAAAGCCTAAGGTTTGAGAAATGTTTGCAATAGTTGAGTGGTTTGCATTCCAACCATACACAACGCTCTTCCGATTCTTTATGAGAGCCCCTGAGATGGTGCGAAAATTCTGAATGATGTCTTTAAAGATTCCTTCCAATCTCAACGAGGCCCCTCCCAAAAGCAGTGTGTCATCCGCAAAGAGGGCATGGTTGATAGCTTCGATTCCACTAGCTAACTTGATGCCTGGAATAATCCCCAATTTTTTTCTTGCACTTAACATTTTACTTAGAGAATCAACCATTAAAATATAAAGAAACGACGATAATGGACAACCCTCACGAAGACCCCTGGAAGTTTGGAAAAAGTTTGCAGGCCTGCCATTTACTAGTGGTGTTATTCAAGGACTATCAGTACAGGCTTTGATCAGTTTTATAAATGTTGAACTGGAACCAAAAGAGTTAAGAACTTTGTAAAGGAGTGAAAGCTTTACCCCGTCAAACACATTTTCCATGTCAAGTTTTATCAACATGCCCTTCTCATTTCTGTGGAAGATGGAATGCATGGCTTCCTGAACTTGAATCACATTGTCCAGAATGTGCCGCCCTTTAACAAATCCACCTTGAATAGGAGAGATCAGTTTTTCGAGCAGAAGTTTGAGCCTATTTACTAAAAGTTTAGAAAGAAATTTATATGAAGCGTTACACAGAGAAATAGGTATGAACCGGTTGAAGGAGGTAGGTTTGGATTCTTTGGGAATTAGAGCAAGGAAGGTGGAATTGGTATTTCCACCAACTTTGGCTTTAGTTTGAAAGGATTTGACCATCCTGAGGAGATCTTTTCTGATTACATTCCAACATACTCTATAAAAGTGAAAGGAGAAACCGTCAGGGCTAGGATCTTTATTAGGCTCCATAGACCATATAACGTCAATAACATCTTTCTTCGAAAAGGGCACCATTAGCTCACCATTTTCCTCCTCACTCACCAAGCTAGGAACATTGGACAAAAATTCAGAAGTTAAATCAGAATTAGTTTCTCCGTCCTCTTTAAACAGGCTCTGAAAATGGACTTCAGCAGCTTGTTTGATTTGAGAGATGCCTTTGAGGGTCTCACCATTCGAAGAGGACATTTATGAGATATGGTTATGGGAGAGTCTAGCTCGGTATTGCTTATGGAAGGAAGAAGTGTTTCTATCTTCATATTCCAGTCATAGACTACGAGATTTCAAACGCAAGAGTTCTTCTCCCTGCCTAAACGCTCTAAAATAATTGAACTGAGCCTTTTGTTCTTTTTCCAGCATTTTTGTAGTGATCTCAGGAACCTCCATTTCCAATTGAATCACAACCAAATTTTCCAATGCTTGATTTCTAACGCCGAGTGTAGAAGGAAGAGATTTTATCCAAGCCTTCAAAGCAATTTTGGTGTTTTTTAATTTGCTTTCCCACACGAAATTTGGAGAACCACTCACCTGAATTCTCCACGCATTGGAAACAATATCCATAAAGTCGTCTCTTGCAATCCACAGGGGACTGAACCTGAAAAGTATGGGGCCAATATTTTCTTCATCCTCTAATTTCAGCATGATTGGTGTTGGAGGAGCTAGTCGGTGAGCCGACTAGTTGAGTTAACCGACTAATCGAAGATTAGGTCGGCCTCCAAAGGTCGTGTCGGTTGACCGAACCGACAAGTAGTTATTCATAACTGTTTTGTAAATCACATATAATAGGCTGTTGAGCCAGTTAAAGAACTTGGTTCAGTTTTGATAAATGTATGGACCCTCATGTGATAATATAATCTGTTATCCCCTTGCATGTTCTTGTCTCTTGTCTCTATATGAGTATATGATTCTTTAAGTGTATTATTGGTAGCCTTCTGTGATTTGTGAGATTACAACATTGGTTCCGTTGCTGGTAGTATATACATGAATGACATAACCATGCGTAGATGATATCAGAGTAAGAGATTAAGAATTGGTGGGAGTGTAAAATTGCAAATTACTTACAGAACTACGCGAGAAGAAACAGATTGACCATTGCTCAGGCGAAGAAGAAATTCTTCACCGAAACACATGAGAAGTTTGTAGAGTCGGTACCTCAGCTGTTGAAAAAACTTATGGATGAAAAAGACGGAAGCAACTAAAGACCAAGAGTTATTGGAGAAACTGATTCAAGGCAGATGAACAAACTTGTCGGAGTGGTTTGAAAAGATCACAGACTAATTTTGCAAAGAACAAGCCGTGGAGGAAAGAATTTTGGTCGAAAGCATTGAGAAAAGGTTTTATAAATACCTTACTGAGTAGTTCCTTTGCTCCTTACCGACCCTTTTTGTTCAAATTCCTAATCGAGAAGGGAGTGGGCCACATCGTAGAGCCTCGTCCATCACTACGCGAACTGCCACCAAATACTAATTGGGCGGAGAGACAGAAGAAGTGGCAAAAATTCATTGTCGAAAGGGAGTGGGAGTACTTCCTAAGCAAATAAACAGAACTATCTAAGCTTTCTAAATCGTTGGGTAGGCTATGGGGGGGGTAGTTGATCATGTACCGGGGTAGAGTAAAAAGGATTCTAGTTGACTAAAGAAAATACCACCACCAGCAATGAGAAGTCGACCTAAGAAGGAAATCAAATGGACAGTGATACATAAAGGTACATCGGACTTACAGAAGTTAGAAAGAGAGAAGAGGCAGAAAAGAAGGGAAGAAAGAAGAGAGCAATCTAGAACGTTGCAAAGAGGAATGACCATTGGGGTAACAGAACAAGAAATAAATCCGCCAGAGTCGAGTCATGACCAACATAAAGAAGGCATAGATGAAGAAGCATCACCCATGGAAGAATACTTATGGATAGAGTAGCGAGAAGCTCTCCAATTAGAAATTCCCCAGGAAATAAGATCTCTGTCTCCGACAAATCCGAGTACCCGAATATAGGCCATTGTTGAAGAGGACCTGCGACTAAGAGCTAGTGAGTTCGGTATATGGAGCTGATTAGATGACGAAGTAAATGATGATAATCATTTAGTAATCCATCGACTAGAGGAAGGAAATTGGGTAACACTTCAAGCATACCCTTCCAACCGAAGTATCCACTTGTTCTACTCTACACATGAAGGAGCACCCCCCCTGCCAAACACAACTTTATAAGAAACAGAACAGTCGGACTTGCAAGCTCACCAGTGAAGCTGGACATCGATAGAAGAAGTCGACCTGAATCGACTACATGGGGAAGAAGAAACAACAAATAAAATGACCGACGGGAATGAAAGTTCTGTAGACAACAGCTGTGAACAACGAGATACGCAGAATATACCACCACCACCACCTCTCGAAGGAGACATCGACACCGACATGGGTCATAGATCAGCACATATCCCCCTCTATGAGGGTGACGAAGAACCTAGATGACATTGGTTTGTCTGTGAATTAATATGGGAGGCCAATCAAGTTACGGGCGAAGAACGACAGATGGCACAGTTTGCAAGCGCTTTACGAAAAAGAGCATTGACTTGGTATATGACTTATATCGAGAGAACCCCCGAAGCGTCCAAAGCAGACATTAAGGCACAATTCTTATCTTTCTTTAAAACACTAGATGCAAAACATCTAGCAGCTAAAAAATTGAAAACAACATCTCATAAACCAGCAAAGTCCGTCTGGGAATATGATAAGCGATGGAAGGACCTCCTCAGCTAACTAGACTATGTAATTAATGAACAATTATTAATTCAATGGTTTTTGGCAGGTCTCACAGAAAATCCAGCAGCATATAAGCTTGGAGATGTTTAAAACATATGAAGATGCACTTACCAAAGCTCTGCAGGTAGAAATGGATGAGTATTTTCTAGCATATCCCGTCGATACTAGGGTAGAAGAACAACTAGAAATCATGCAGAAATATTTGAAAGAGCTGAACCTCAAAAATAAGGACACCTCGTGCATAAAATGCTCCACGACTAGACACACTAAAGATAATTGTCGACAAGACATAAGTTGACAAGATGTTCGTTTTGTTCAAACGAAATGCTTCTGCAACATTTGTCAAGAACATGGAGAACATACAACGAAAGATTACCCATACAACATGAAGAATGACAAAGCATCGTGGTGTGCAATCTGTGAGGTAAAAAGTCACGCAATAGTCGACTGCCACTTAAACTTGAAAAATCATGAAAACTATCAAGCATTCTACCAAACAAATGTAGTAGCACAAAACAATGATAACGTTCCAAGGAACAATGATCAAAATGAACCAAATAATCAAAGATACGAAGGTCGTCGATATGAGCGTTGGTTCGACAGCCGTCATGGAGGATTTGGAGGTCGAGGATAATTTTTCTGGAAATCATGACAATCGACCACGACAACCCATCCAGTGCTTTACATGTTATAAAGAAGGACACTGCTACGCAGACTTCCCATACAAAGATAGAACTGATATAAATTTTTGTACTAGCTTTGGTGTGGGAGATCACTCACTAGAGGATTGTCCCACCATGCTTGACAAGATTAATAAAAAGAAAAACATTAATGTTTTGTCATGTGTTCAGAAACATGATGTAATACATACCAAAAACTTGCATATGGTAACTCGACAAGGGACGAAAATCGGAAACAACAACCCATGTATAAGCAAAATTAAAGAGAAAAATGATTACCCTAATCCATCAAAACAAAAACAATTATACAAAGATGCATCATACATGTTTCGGGATTTTGCTAGACAAGAAGCAGTCGACGACAGACACCCAAACACACTCAAAGAGCTACTTACCCTAGTACAGAATGATAAATCGATGCCTCAATTTATTGACTTATTATATAATATCAAGCACAAAAATAATGCAGAAAAACAGACTAAAAATATATGCAGTTTGAATCAAAAAGACAAGAGTGACGCTGACCTACTTGTTGATCTTGAAATCAAAGGATATCATGTTCGACAAGTCGTTCTCGATTTCGGTTCACAAGTAAATATTATGACAAGAGATACATGGGAACAGTTGGGCATACCTCATCTATACGAATCAGGCATATACCTCAAATTAGCCGACCAAGGACTAATCGAACCCATCGGGGTTGGGAAAAATGTCGATATAAGAATAAAAGGCATATCGACTAAATTGACTTTGAAATCATCGACCCCAAGGAAGGATACAACTCTTTCCTAGCTTTGGTAGGTTGACCATGGGGAAGAAAGATGAAAGCATCAATATCCTTAGATAAGGAAAGAATAAAATTAAAAGGGAATGGACATAAAGTCATCATCCCCATTCATCCTTCCCAAGGAGAACCATGGATCGAACCTATTCATAAAGAAGACAACATTCGACAATTATACCAAATACACAATAATGAAGACTATACTGAACCCAATCATTATGGTGAACTTCATCTAGGGAACTAAGATTCAGCTGGATATAACTCAGATGCAGAATTATATGATTGGGAGATTGAAAATTATGAAACATAAGCACGAGGTTGTTGGACGATTTAAGCTATTAAGAAGAAACCAACCTGACAATGCTTCTCTATATCAAGCATCCCAAAAATATATGAGAAAAGAATCAAGGAATACCCCTCATTATCACCAATAAAAATAGATGATAAACAGAGTCTTCGGTATAAGGAGAGAGAATCACCAGTTCTCCATGTAGAACAGGTTTCTAAAAACCTAGGTGGACATAGACGACTCCAAAGCCTGGTTGAAATGTTTATGGGACAAGCTACTCGATGGTGGGACACCCACCAGTCGAGACTACAAACGTGGATAACAGCTTCAACTTTCTTCATAGAAATATTCAGAGGAAGGAAACTAACAAAACATGCACAAATACCTATCTTCATCCAAGGGCAAGATCCAGAAAAACATATATGAATATGTGAAATAGAGTGGAGAATACTTGGTTACAAAGACAAACGTATATGGCCACACCTGTTTCCCTCGACATTAGATGACCTACCTAACAAGTGGTACAAAATGGAAGAAGCACGAGGCGAAACATTCTTATGGAATGAACTTAGAGAGAATTTCATTAAGGACTTTAGCTTTATACCGGAAGACACAAATCTAGTTGAAGCTACAAAGCAGATAAAATCATTTATGCAACCGACTAGTAACGAATCGACACAAAATAAAAGCCAATTGAATACAGTATGCTATAACATTCGGTTCGATAAAATACCACAGTCAACAAGACTCCAATTAGAAAATGAATGCACATATGGAAGGATTTTTCAATGGAATATCAATCACCCAAAAACAATCAAACCAATTAAAACAATTTTAAAAATTCAATCGGCCGACAAAAACGACACCGACTGAATGACGGTAGCAGACTTTCCAGCAACATTTTCACATTCAAAGAAGGAAGTTGACAAATTAATGAGAGTAAAGCACCGAAGTGGATGGATGCAAAAGTAAAAACTAAAGAAATTGATATTTCTAACGATAATAGACCAAAAATGGCAAAAATTGGTGATTATTGGAGTGAAGAACAAACCACAAAGATTGTCGACTTATTAACAGAATTTCAAGATGTATTTGCATGTGACTACAAAGACTTAAAAGGATTAGTGGTAGAAATGGGTGAGATGGAGATAAACATCAAACCTGATGCCCAACCTGTCAAGAAAAGACCTTATAATTTAGCTCATAAATACAAAGAAATAGTAAAAAAGGAGATCGACAATATGCTAACAGTCAAAATAATTTACCCCATCAACCAGTCAGAATGGGCAAGCCCGATGGTCATCCAACCGAAAAAACACAACCCGACAAAACTACGAATCTGTGTCGATTTTCGTGAATTAAACAAGGTTACCTTAATTCCCAACTCCATATGCTGACGAAATCCTAAACAAAGTCGCAGGACATGAACGCTACTCATTTACTGATGGATTTTCAGGATATAATCAGGTGCCAATAGCCAAAGAAGATCAGAAAAAGACAACTTTCGTATGTGAATTTGGTTCATTTGCCTACATATTCATGCCATTTGGTCTTGAAAATGCACCTGCAGTATTCTCAAGAATAGTTGTAAAAACATTTCAAGAATACATCTACAAAACAATGGCAGTATACTTCGACAACTAGACGATATATTCTATGTTAAAAGATCACTGTAAATGGTTAAGGCTTATGTTGGAATGCTACCAACATATCCAGTTATCCCTCAATATAAAGAAATGTACCTTTTTAACCCCTATAGGTATTCTGCTAGGACATATTGTATGCAAAGATGGTATCAAAGCCGACTTTGCAAAGATAAAAATTATCCTCGACTTAAAACCACCAGTGAACCCAAAATAGGTCAGAGTACTGTTAGGACATACATGCTACTATAGAAAATTCATTAGGCACTACTCTGATATGGCATACCCTCTGGAAGAATTGTTAAGGGAAGATCAAGAATTTACGTGGACAGAAGAATGTGATACATGCTTCGACACATTGAAAATAAAATTAGTCTAAGCACCCATTCTTCGATTTTCGAACTGGTCGATCAAATTTCATATACACATTGATGCCTCAGGCTTAGTAATAGGAGCAATACAAGGTTTAGACAAAGTACTCCATCGATGTGTGTTAGAACACGAACAAGAAAACATTATGCATGAAGCACACTATGGATGAGCAGGAGGGCACTTTCAGTTAGATACAACTGCAAAGAAAATCCAACAATCAGGACTATGGTGGCCAACGCTATACAAAGGCTGTAAAAATTTTGTGAGCAAATGTGATCGCTGCCAATGTCTAGGTCAACCACTACATAGTACATAAATGCCTCTAATATCAATAAACCCAAGCCTCACATTCGAAATCTGGGCTATCGAATTTATAGGTCCATTTCCAGTACCAGCAAAAAGGACAGTCGCAAGGTATATCACAACAGCAGTGGAATATGTTACTAAATGGGCAGAAGCAGAACCCATCGACACCTGTTCTAGTGAGGTAGTTGCTGAGTTCATATATGAAAACATCATCACTAGGTTTGGATGCCCTATAACCTTAATCAGTGACCAAGGTTCACACTTCATCAATAAAACAATTACAGCACTAACAGAACATTTCAAAATCGACCATCGGTGAAGCACAGCTTATCACCCCCAGTTGAATGGTGCGATAGAAGCATTGAACAAAACATTGAAAAAAGGTGTAACAAAAATCTGCAATACCAATCAAGATGACTAGGATGAGAAAATCTCTGTGGTATTATGGGCGTACAGAACATCATATAAACGTTTGACCGACCAAACACCCTTTCGACTAGTCTATGGCCAAGAAGTGGTCGTTCCTTTACATTTTCGATAGCAAACGTTGGTAATAGCCGACATCTTACATATTAATGTCGAAGAAGCAAGAAACGATCGACTAATGCAATTAACCAAACTAAAGGAATATCGACTGTTTGCTATACAACATCAAGAAATTCAGAAACAACAATAGAAGGCTTGGCATGAACGAAAGATCAAAAACAAGAATCTATCGATCGGAGAGCTTGCATTACTATACAACAGTCGGGTGAAAGGAAAACCTAAAAAGCTAGACACAGAATGGATGGGACCATATATTATCGAAGAAATCAATGTCAATGGATAGGTTCGACTAAGAACATTACAGGGCACAATATTTTAGAAGTTGGTAAATGGTGCTCGACTAAAACGATACCAAAAAAAAACGTTTCTATAACCGTTACAAAAACCTATAAAAAGAATAAAACTTAAAACCGCAAAAATCAAGAAAAAAGTAAAATGAACCTCGATAGGCGTAGTAGACCATTCGACAATAATCAAGAATTTTATCATCGACATACCACATATCAACCATACTTTCATCATCGACAAGAGGACCAAAACGTCAAATCAACCCATGATGACTATAGTCAAAGGGAGCGCCGAAACCAGAATGTATTAACTCAACCTTCATTAGAGCGTCCTTCACCATCAAATCCTCCATTAATAACACCATCAACAAGATCGCCATCTGCTCTACCTATAAATACTCCGCCAGTTGAAAATCATTTACTGTTTTATCAAGATCCAGAGCGATAGAATTACTAGACCTCTTTGAGCGAACCAACTACCAAGAGAGCTGAACAGACAACCGACAAAATGGCCCCAAAACAAACCAGAGCCACAAAAGACAAAATAAAAGGGTTGGAATCCGGTGTAAGCCCACTAGTAAAACGATTAAAGAATATAAAAAACGCGGAAGTACAGGAAAGCTTGTGGGGGAAATATTGGACAGAAATCAAAGAATAAGCCTACCCGGGTCAATAAAAAATGAGAGAGGAAGCACATAAGGTAAATAATAGCACCATTATGAGCTTTATCAATGCACTGCTCATGGCCAGTTTTGGAGGGACAAAGGAAACCATTGTTAAATTCATAATAAGACGGTACCACAACGAGAAGTTTTACTTCGATACACGGGTGGAAATTTCAGCTGAAACCATCTACAAGCTCACGAGACTATCCAACAAAGGTGACCCTGTCCCTGTAGGCATCAAGGAACGATTAGTAAAAAAACTAATGGGAACACCAACAGGAAAAAACTCAAAGGGGCTGATAATAGGGCAAGTTCAAGCTACCACACCCAAAATGGTGGCTAAAATCATATCCACCGGCCTAACAGTTACAGGACGTAGCTGTGATTTGAAGCTCGACATGATGGAAGCAGTCAACCGCATAGCAAGCACATGAAAGATATACCGCCGAGCGCAATACATGGTCGACATACTCAAGTCTATATGCGAGAAGTGCCAGGAATCAGGTGCAATGATCAGATTCCCATCACTTCTAATATGGATAGCAATGTACCATTTATGTCCAGTTGGGCATAAAAACTTCTTGGAGCCATCCAGGTTTCAAATGTGTCATTTTAAGTTGTTTTCAATGGCTAGAACCGTACTGGAACAGGAAGAAAACAAAGTATTCTTGGAGCACTGGTTCCAGAACCTAAAAATCTGAACAACCAGATGGAGGGTGACTCAAAACATCCGAAGATGTCTTCCCCCTACAGCACACATCCAATTGGAACTAGACCACATGACAGTATGGCACAAGAAAGGGTCTACAACAAAGGCAAAACCACTCGACTACTATCCAACAGTCGAGGAGATATTTATAGAGTTGCCAAGACAGACCAAAACCAACATCCGCATACCAGAAGCTGCAAAAGAAAATAGTCAAGCTATTATAGAGCTGTTAACCGATCAAGAGAAGGAGGAAGACTATGAAGTCAACCTTCATATCAGTACTTTCACCTTAGGAGACATTCCGACAGAGGGATAGAAACCTCTCCAAACTGAAAATACACCAACTGAACAGTAGGCGGTCGTACCGACAGAACAACATATTATCATCCCAACTCATCAACAGGAGGGAGGAGAATAACAAATAGAGGAAGATATCAAATTAGACAATCCAGAGTATGCTATAGAAAATTTAAGAAAAATTGCAAAGGAAATAGCAGCCTTAAGGAAAAAGAAAGCAAATCAGCAAAAAGGCAAGGGGAAGCGTAAACTTATTTTATCAGAGTCAGAAGATGAAGAAGAACTACTGGCTATTGCTATCGACATCATAGAAGAGGCTACAACAAATAAAGTATTAGTCGAAACACAATTGAAGCGGTTCATCGACTCAGGAGCAAAACAAGGCAAACCAAAGAAGTTAAGAACTGCTACCCTACGTGTAATAAATCCTATTGACTTAACCCTAGATTAACACAAGAATCAACCCCGACCATATCACCAGGCTATAATGAGTTAATCCCTGAAACCCTTAAGGAAAATATGGATAAATATGTTGAACTTCAGCAATTTATCAATGACTTACCCAACATATTCCTTAAATCCCAACATATCAATACCACCCATAAACTTGTCGAGTCAAGCTCTGCTCGACCAAGACTCATTCCACAAATCACCCAAGTTTCATCACCACCATCAGTCATAGGAATCATCAAATCATCATATGTTCGCAACCCCGACTTGACGTCCACCGTAGCTGCAACCCACATTTCATCATTCACACCAACATTCCAAAATCGTCCATCCAATGTGGAAGTAAGGGAACCAGTTGGCCTAGAAGGTACCCACGCAACCATTGATGCCTAAATCGATGACCTCATGGAAGAGGTCAACAACCCTTTCGATCCTCAAAGAGAAGTCGAAGGTTCTATACCAACACAACTTCCAACCACCCCCATAACCCTAGACCATTCACCGTCACCACCACTAGAACCAGAGCATCAACACAACCTAGACCCTCCATCTTCACCACCAGTAGAAGCAGAAACAACCAGAAACCCCATCTCAGAAACACAACAAATTAATCCTACCATAGTAGGAGTTCAGTCGACTAAGAATCCGCCGACTAAAGAACAACAGACTTCACATCAACAAGCAATATCAATACCGATAGAATCAGAAGTGGTCCATAAGTCGAAGCATAAGAGAAAGAGGACAAAGAAGAAGAAAAAAGAAGAACAACAGAAACAACAAACACTAACAACTAGCCACCTTCATCAACTTGGATCAACTTTTGCAGTCGAAACACCAAAGCTGAAAGATGGAGAGCTGGATAGACTCCTAGAAGCAGTAACTAAAGAAGCATCACACAGAAATCGAACAAAGCAAGAAAGAATGGAAAAATGAAAGTAGAACAAGTCGAATTCTTGATCAAATGCAGGACTTTGACACAAACAGTTATACTAGGAATGGCAGAAACCGACACCGAAAAACCATTGGAAAAAGCATACCAATTGTTTGAAAGTGTCATGTCGAACTTGCAAATGCAACTGCAGTCTAAGAAAGATAAACAAAAGGAAGAAAATTATGTGCTACTAAGACAACAGTACACAACATTTTCTGAAGCACACAAGGTACTGCATGACCACTTAGAAGAGTCTGTTACCACAGAAGAAGTCCTACGGAGCTGGTACACCTACAACATACAAGTATTCCAGCAAACTCGACAAACCAGTGAGCACATCCAGAAAGCAACAAGGCTTGGACGATAGCATGAGAACAAAAATACAGGATGAGATCATATTTCAAATAGCAAAATTAGAAAGGCTAGAAAAACAATCACATCAGTGGACGACCCAGGCACTTCCAAGCATCAGCATACTCAACAAGATCTGCCCACAGATGAGAAGATTGTTAGATACAATAGATGAAAAAGCTTAGTTCCTGGGACCTGACCTGGAAAAAACTACAGATTGTTCAATTCAAGAGAAGATGTTGATTCTGTCAAGCCTCACCACCTTGACCATCGATATCCATAACACTCTACGCAGTTGGGTAGAGTTTTAAGACTAACTAGCCATCAAGGCACAAGCTATTGTAGAAGTATGTGTGCAGAAACGGTTGTCCATTCGTTTACACAGTCCATGAAGACAAAGCAAATGCAGTAACTATTTCAGATAGAATAATTTTTGAATACCCTCTCTGTTTCTTCGGGACGCAGAAAGATTTTGTTCATAGGAGAGATGTTCGAGGAGTTAGTCGGTGAGCCGACTAGTCAAGTTAACCGACTAATCGGAGATTAGGTCGACCTCCAAAGGTCGTGTTGGTTGACCGAACCGACAAGTAGTTATTCATAATTGTTTTGTAAATCATATATAATAGGTTGTTGAGTGAGTTAAAGAACTCGGTTTAGTTTTGATATATGTATGGACCCTCATGTGATAATATAATCTGTTATTCCCTTACCTATTCTTGTCCCTTGTCTCTATATGAGTATATGATTCTTTATGTGTATTATTGGTAACCTTCTGTGATCTGTGAGATTACAACAATTGGCTTATGGTATGACATGAGTTTTGGAAGAATGTTGGTGGAAAGAATTTTATTTTCCAGCAAAACAGAACTCTGTAGCAGAAAATGGTCCAATCTATTTGCAATATGAGCTGCTCCAGAACGATTGTTACTCCAAGTGAATCGACCTCTTTTAGTTTTTAGATACATCAGATCCTAAGTTGAGATGAGATGCTCCACAACGTTGTACATGGGGTCTCTCCCACATACTCCACCAAGTTTCTCTTTAGGATCCAAAGTGATCTTTAAATCACCTGCCACTAATATGTTTGAAAGATTATTTGCAACAATAAATTCTTCCAAAGAAGACCAGCATTCTATTTTCTCTTGAGAATTTACAGGCACATATAAATTGAAAATAGCAAGAGATATCTTACTAGAGATGTGCTTAAGCTCTGTAAATATCCAGTGTTGCATTTAAATGGATTTTTTAGAGAAAAAAGGTCCTCTGACCACAAGGTTGCAAGACCACCGGATGAGCCCGTGCACTCACAACCTTCCCTACGAATTTATTCCACGACTTTTTACTTAAGTCGAGGAAAGCCATTCTTAATAGGTCTTTGGCAACTTCTACTTTCAAAGAGTTTCCTAGCCCCCTGTAGTTCCAAGAGACGATGTTTATTATTTACTATTACAGGGAGGGAGATGACCTCCTTTTGAAGGTTTGGCCCTAGTGTTCCTGTTGATTAACATTTCAATAGTGGCTTGAATTCCTTGCATCTTAAGATGTTTGAATTCTTCCCTCCAAACCGTCTTATGAGATTTACGCCCTTTTTTAGAAGACCTCTCAAGGGGATCTTCATCGGATGAGCTAAGGTTATCGATAGGTTTCTTTTTTTTCCATGTCTGCATAAGTAGGAGAATGTCCATCAGCATGAGTGCCAAGATCGAGCTCTTCTATACCTTTGACTTCTACACTTGGTTGATTTTTAGATTGAGGGACTTCTCCCTCTTTAAGTACTGGGAGCACTTGTTCTTCAGGGATGCTCAATACTTGAAAATTGTTTCGAGATGATAGTTCCTTCACAACTGGTCCATTTTCTTTCTGTTTCTGCTCGGATAGATTGCTACCCGTCCCCATTTCTCCTCTTTGCCCCTTAGCTTTGTTTCCTTGCTTTGCTGACCTAGTTTTTTGGACTTGAGTCCATTGTTCACCCTTCTCATTGATAGCTTCTTCCTCAACTCTTTTCTTACAAGATCTTGCAAAATGCCCGTAAGCAAGACAAAATCTGCACTTAAAGGGAAATTGCTCATAATCTAACTCTTGCACGTGGGACCAGTCTGCTACTATCAATTTAATGGCTTCAGGAATCCCTATCTCCAAATCCACTTCGACACAAATTTTGGCACAGGTATATTGATCTCTTCATTCAACTCTATGAATATATTTCCCCAAGGTGTTTCCAATGGCTTCTAGAGATCCAGGGTTCCAACAATGGAGAGGAAGGTGCGACAACCTAACCCAAATAGGGATAGCAGAAGGGACGTCTTGATTCAGATCAAAATCCATAGTCCATTTGTTCAAGTAGAGCCCTCGAGGGCCCATAAAATATGGCCCTTTCCTAAAGATTAAATCTCTATTTGCTGAGTTTTCAAAAAGAAAGACATAGTGACCCTTACCTATCAAATTGTTGTAAATGCCTTCTGAGATAAGAGGTTTCCAATTCCTTTGAACCCACACTTCGATTGCCTTGGGGGATGGCCAAAGCCCAATGACCTGACCAATGAGTCCCCATTCAACAATAATTAGGGTTGTTCGACAAGGTTGATCCACAGAGAGATCTATCGTAGGGATATTCTCAAGCTTCTTGACAAAGGGCTGCTGAATCTGATTGAATTTTTGCTTGCTGCCTGAAGCAATTAATCTCTTGAAAGCATTGAGATCAAAGGAAGGGGGGATCCCCCTCCATCTGACATGATTTCAACACTGCCCTCAAAAGGTAAAAAGGCAATCAGCCACCAGGAGAACTACACCCAGAATCCTAGCAAAATTAGAGGAGCAAAGGTTGTCCTACCAGATCTTCTAGAGCTTCATGCAGGCCTCCTTGTTAGAGAAGAAACAAGACATGTAGCAATGGATCGGGAGCAGAGGATATTTAAATGTTGTTGTATGCAAAGACCTCTAGAGAGCAATTTCTGGGAAAATCAACCACCAGAAGATGAACCAGAATCAAGCTTCTCCCCTCACGAAGACAGGAAGAACACAACTCAAACCATGCCTTCTACCAAGGGTATTTACTTCCAATCTTCCTGCAAATGAAAACAATCACATATCAAGAAACACCCTCCATTAGGAGTGGAGAGGCAGAGACCTCTGACTACCATTCCACCAGCACCAGGAAAAGGAGAGTGATCAACGATGATCAAGAAATTTGAAAGGTTCTTGGAGCCAAAGTTTCACTCTGAATTTATTTCATTGATCACTTAGTTAGCAAGCTAAGTTAAGTGTCATATTACTTCACCTCAAGTGTCGTCCATGCAAAACACTTTATTTACTATTTATTAACTTTGCATGGACCACTATGAGTTTCTTAATTACTTAACTAAATGCATACATTAATATTTCAATTGCTACTTTAACTAAGGCATTGATTGATGCATTCATATTTAACTAAAGCTTACTAATTCAAGTTTAATGTGTCATTTGCATGGGAATTTTTAATTCTCTTTCTCTTTGTTGCATGTATCTTTATCCTTACCGCATGGTCTATTTGTTAACATTAATCGTATATCATATCATATTATACTTATAAGAGTTGTCACATGCTATGAACATTATGTTACTCTCAAACCATGTAGTCATATGCTAAAGTAATTCACTCTAGAGGTGATCAGCCTCTAGAGGGGAATTAATAGCTTTGTCCATCTCGAATGACCATGGTTAGTAATATATCACATAAAATTTGTGCTTCAACATGCAAAGCACTTAAATTCGATAATTGGAGGCCCGCCTCTATGAGTATCCATTCCCTAGATGACCCATGAGAATCATTTGACTTGATATCAACCACAATTCCAACTTGAAATAACCCATAAGTCTCCAATCGTTATATCATCCACATGACTTTACAATACAACACCACCACCTCAATCATATGAGGATATATATAAGACTTGATATGACTCACAAGTCTCAACCTGATATAACTCACAAGTCCGAAGAATGACTCCTAATGTTGTACATTCAACAGGTTTTTCACGCAATTGACTAGGCAAGATTCCATCTCATTCATGCGCAGGCATGCGGTTTTCTTAATCCACTACATCCTTGTTAAAAATGATATTTTTCGTTGTGGGAGAATGATTTCAAATGAAGTCTTGCACTAATTGATTTACTACCAAGCTACCAAGAAATTTAGATGTCTACATATTTGATATTCTCCCCTGTTTGTGGCATGACTTTTGAGAGTTTGGCTCCCAAGGAGAGTGCGGATTTTAATCGTAAGCTAATTTATTTGGTGCATCCTTTATTCTCAAGGCACGAAGCACAAAACCATTTTTATGAAATCCAAGTTCATTGCATTATAAAACTCAAGCATATTATTTTAGGAAGGGACCTCATCGCCCTTACCCCGAAGGTAAGGAACTTCCTTACTGAAAAAGGACAACATTATGAAGAAAAGGGTTTCATGTATATATGAATACATGGCTTTGAGTATAAACCATTTTACTTTCCTTAGATGGTCGACGATCAAATCGTTTTAGTAGAATTGGATGACAATACATGAAGTGGGGGAATTTCCTTCACTTAAAAATGAATAAGTAGTTTATATCAATGCCTTTTGATTTCTCTTATTTGCACTTGAATTATTAAGCTCATTTATTGGAGATATTCAAGTTAAAAGAGGCACTTGCAATCTTGAGTTATGGCCTCAAATATTTATGTTCATTTGGATAAACCAAGTGTTTTATTGAGTTCTTGCCTCTTTAAGAAGGAGATGGTGATAATGAGGATGTTGCAATTGAAGAATAAATTTAAGATCATAAGTAGTTACAAGGGTTGACCCTAATTCAAAGTGAAGAACTCGAAACTCCCTGGTCTCTCCCAAAGCATAATAAGTTTAATGTTAATATGGAGATGAGAAGGAAATGGGAGACGATTATGAAAGATAATGAATGCTATACGGAAGCTATCAAAGGGGAAACCAAGTTATTATTCCAAAGGAGGGACTACAGTTAGTACCCCTAAAAATGTTTTGTTGTTTACCCAAAAAATTGCTTCCACGACCTTTGGAAACAGAAATAAAAATAAACTGAGTAACATGGTTAGTAGTGGTGGTGATGGGATCAATCCTAAAAGGGTCCCTTTGGAAAGGAACGTGATATCCCCACCCCTCCCAAGATTAAAAAAAAATGTTGATAATGAAACATAGTTAGTGTACATGGAGATTTCTAGAGTGTTAATGGACCTAAGTGAAATTCAAGGATAATTTATGAAGCCTTACCTTGGGTTAAATTCTCAAGTAAACACTACCATTTTTAATGGAAATGAAGTGGCAATGACAAATAAAGCAACAATTTATCCATGTCCAAGATAAAACTTAAGGGGGAAAGGAAATTGAAATAAATGTTTTTCAATTTAATGCAAAGGATATCAAGGCTTACAGTTCTTTGAAGATGTGCCAACCTATTGATAAAATGTTCGAACCTGCAATTGATGAATGAGAGGAACAAATGCAAGAATTGAGAAACTGAGTAGTTGAGTTGGAGAGGATATTGATCCATGGACCCTTCTTCGCTAAGCCTCTGACTAGTCATATGTCTGGAAAGATTGAAGAAGAACACCATAGAAAGTCAAATAATGTTAAGGCCACTCAAGGAAAGCAGTTTGGGAAAGTAGTTTCTATAAATGTTGAATAAATAATGAATGTGTTCTTGGACTTATGGGGAATCCTAAATGAATTGTATTACTATTAAAGGTGTCCTTTGCCTTAAGGATATGTTGAAAATTGAACTTGTGAAGGATGAGGATTCTTGTGAATTTTGTCTCAATACTTTCTTTGAGAAAAATAAATATGTGACCCTCATCTATGACAAAGAGATAATCTCCCATATGATAGAATACTTGTTTAGATCAAGTGAGAATGTATCAATAAAATGGAAACCATTCAAGAACTTATAACTTCTTATGGTGTAATTGAAAGTAAGAAGTCTCATATATTTTTAAAGGTTTTTGAAGTCATAAGAAAGATAAAGGGGTTGAACCTCACTGTAGATGAGAAATAAATTTGCAAAGGAAGATTTCTAAATCATGCTAGTTGAGAATAACAACGCATGGGGAGATGAATTTGATAATATTATTGTTTTCGTTGACTTGAAGGTTAACAAATGGCTTACTAACTTCATGGTAGACAGTGTGGGGGCAAGTCAAGGTGAAAATATATAGTTGAGGTTTTGCAAAGAATAAAGCATGGGTTGCTTCCAATTGAAGTAAAAGAGGATATTAGTTTTTCCCCAATGTAGGATTATATCAATATTTGGGTAGATCAAGTGAATTATGTAGCCATTAAAACATTGTGAAAAAAGAAGTGGTTATGATAGGTTAAATAGTCTTCTAGTTTTTCAAAAGGAATATTATAAAAGGTGGATAAGGAAAAGTTGAAAGGGTTTAGACCCTAGATACTTGATAATTTGAATATACAAACACTCAAGATTTGTCCCATCTTTTTCCTCTATCACAACCTTAATCTCACACAATCTTCATGCTTTATACCATGAAGGTCAAGTTTTTTTTTATTTCCTTTGCTTCCCTCCATGCTTCCTTTACACTTCCTATACAGGATCCCCATCCTATTTTGAAGGTGATTGTTTTTACTTTCTTTGCTTATTTAAGTCACTATAATTTTATGATGCCTTTAAGTAGACTTTGTTTCAATTTTTAGAGGATTTCCCTATTGGGATCTTACTATATTTTTTCTAAGAACTTTGTAGAAAGCTACTAAGGAATACATAGATTCTATGATTCCAGTTGTTCCATTTGGTGAAGCATAAATCATTAGCACATGTCCTTCATGTTTTACTTAATATAAAATCAAAATTACTTCAAAAATTTCCCAATGGACCTATGTTATCTTTGTATCTTTCCTTCTACAAATAAATATTAGGTGCATATATCATGGAGGCATGGTTATTTTAGTTTGAGCAATCAAATCCTGTGTTAACAATATTTCATTCCTTTATCTTACGAGTTTGGTGTTGCCTAGTCCTTTCACAAGCACACTTTTGCTAGATGAATATTATGTTATCTCAAGAACCTGGTTTTTTACTTTATGGATGTTAAAGGTCATGTGGAGTTTTGCTTCATAACACTATTATATTTGTATGTTGAAGATGTTAAATCCTAGAGGCTATTTCTATATCACACTTGAAAGGTTATGTTTTGGAGAGGTGATAGATTTAATGAACACTCCTTGGCATGCGTGCCTACATGTTCTTCTTTGCCACTCTCTCTCTTCTTATTTTACTTCTTCAGGAATTGTAACAATTTTAGATAATGTTCATTCAAATTTAAATGATGAGCATGAAATAGTGCCTCCATTTCATCCTCCTCCAATTCAAAATAATGTAATTGAACCTCTAGTTGATCCACTTTTGAAATGGGTCCATAAAGAAAGGGAAGTTGTTAGTACTTCAACTAGTGATCAATAACTATTTGCAAGACTTGCTCTTTGTTTCATTTATTTGGTTTAACTCTAATGGTCGAGCATAGTGAAATTGAAGATCCTAAAACTTATAAAGAAGCAAATGATATACCTTAATAGGAAGAAGTTATGCAATAAGAAATGAACTCCCTCAAGAAGTCACTTTATGGTTTAAAGCAAGCTCCCTGGGCTTGGTATGAAAAGATGGATAATTTCCTTCTTTGTTCCAATCTCTTTAGGTGTCAATCCAATCCCAATGTCTACACTAAACATGTAAAAGGTGACCTTATAATCCTTGTTATATATACCAATGGCATGCTTATCTGTGGGATTAATCACCGTTTGATCAACCATGTGAAATATAGTCTTACGACTCAGTTTGATATGTCTAGATTAGGCCTCCTTTCTTATTTGTTTGGTCTTCAAATCTAAGAATCCGACAAGGGGAATTTTTCTTCTTAGCATAAGTATCCTCTTAAAGTTCTTCATTAGTTTCACATGGAATAATTCAAATCTACCCCTTCTCCTTATCAGTTAGGTTTCAAACTTGCTACCAAATGTTAAACTTGGAATGTTAACCTACTTTGTACATGTAGTTGGTAGGAAGTCCTTAGTACTTGACACATACCTTACCATACCTCTCCTTTACTGTATGTCTAGTCTCTCGCTTCTTGCAGCACCCTCATGAGAGACATTAGAAGTCAACAAAGTGTATCCTTTGTTACATCAAGGGTGCTTTTTAGTTTGGAATCTAGTATACTAAAGGGGGTTTCTCCTCCTTAATGGGATTTATTGATTCAAATTGGGTAGGTGTTGTTGTTTATGGAATAACTACTTCTTGTTACACTTTCAATCTTGGTTCAGATCATATCACTTGGTCCAACATAAAGCAACATGCAATCACTCTTTATTCTACATATATAGGTAGAGTACCAATGCATTATCAATGGTTGTTAAGAAGTATTTTGGATTCAACAATTGACCATAGAGTTTGGTTTTTCTTAGGATCAACCCACAACTCTTTAATGTGAAAGTCGAAGTGGCATCCACATTGCATGAAATCTAGTTGAGCACCAGTGTACCTAACACATTGAGTTGCATGTGTACTATGTGTGATAGCTCCTTCATGGTCAAGTTCTTGAATTAAAATTTTGTCGGTCAAAATATAAAGTTACCGACCTTTCCACCAAGCTACTCACTAAATCCAAGTTTCTTCGTCTTCAATCCTTTATAGGCATGAAGGACGTTGCCTCTATGAGGGAATAATTATGTGGATACTATCAAGTTATAAATGAGCATCCAATAAATTATTCATGATGTGCTTAACAAGGAGAATGAAGATCAAGATGACCAAGAAACAATGAGATGACAGAAAAAGGCTAGAGTTGAATCGATGTTGTATTCACAAATAAAGTACATCTATAATACAATGTTCAGTAACCATCTTTAACAATCCACATAACTAACTCAAGATAACAATAAGGTGGTTTATGACATAATAGTTAGGAGTAATATTTCTAACAATCCCCCCTTAATCATAATTTCGTAAAAGTGTACCAACTAGAATCAAAGACTAGTGTTAAAAGCTTATAACATATCAAAGTATTCATTTTGATACTCATGGTCTAAAATATCATGAGTGTCGATGAAGATATACCTAAAAAATCCACCAAAATTGGATGTTGAAAGCTAAATATGGAAAACTCACTATGCAACAAATGAGGCAAATATCCTCCAAGTGTTCACCAAAATGAACCCAAATCCAATGGGAGCAAATCCCGGTGAGAAGTGAATTGGATACAAATACAACACTTCTCAAATATTGAAAATGCTTGACAATCCAATGTGTCAAACAAAAGCGCAGAAGAATCATCTATCCTCTTCAAAATTGAAACACCATCCCTATGAAGTCTGAGGATGATGAAGCTCTCAAATATTGATACATAAAAAAACTAACAATAATCCAAATGATAAAAACAAAGTGTTAATCACCATCCTTTTCCTTCAATTCCTCGTTTTCATCATCAAGTTCAAGTATTGTATCTTACTCACAATTAATAATATGCCTTTTTAAATCATCATCAAGAAGGACAACGCTCACAAACTTCACAGGTTTGAAGTAATTAGGAATGTGAAAGAAATCAATCTTTGTCCGATCATATCCTCAACTAAATTTATTTCTCTTTAATTCCAACTCTTCCCAAGGTATGATGATTTTGTTTTAATTTTTCAAACATATATATTTTTTTCCTGAGTATCGTCGTCCAAGTTATTTTACCCTTCCTTAGTGTCGTCATCCAAGATATATTTTCTCGCCTTAGTGTCTTAATCCAAGGTATTTTTTCTCGCCTTAGTGTCTTCATCAAATTCATTATTTGCCTCCTTGGTGCCTTCATGAAATTCATCTGACCGATGCATACTTGTATGGTGCTTGATATCCTCTTGTTCATTTTCAACAATAGTTTATCCAAATAATCGTTTCTATTGCAGAAGTATGGTTTTAGAATGTTTTTTGAAAAAGAAATTGCAATTCATTATTTATCAACATGTTATTTGTTTTGAGGATATCGATCTTTTTATGCATAACTTGTAAACAAGTGGTCACA
>LPNX011004354.1:1169463-1209434 GCA_001517045.1 Pseudotsuga menziesii | reverse complement strand
GAATCTTAGTCACATCATTGTAGAGTTATTTTATTAATTTTATTTATAGTCAATTTAGAAAAGTAACTCAACCATGGTTATTTATATTGTGCATAAAAAACAGTGTAGGAGGTGAGTTGTCATATATACCTACCCCATAAAACCCATAACTCGTAATATTTTAATATATCTTATATTTTTGTAGTACATCTCTTAGGAGGCCCATTGGAGGTAAATGGCCTTCCCTTAAATTATTATATGGGGTCAAGTCATTGTATGTTTGTTTTCACAACTTCCATTTAAGACTTTAGTACAATTTGTTGATGCAAATTTCTAAGATTTGTTAAATAACTATAAAATTATCCTTCTTTCTTTTGAATACAAAAATGTCAAAATATCCTTAGTCAAAATTGTGATACTTTTGCTTACAACTTCTTATTACACATAGGCGTAATAGCTAGAATTGATCAAGTTCCATTCACCACTCTCAACTCGTTCCCTTTTGAGTAATCATGTAGATGAGTGAGTTGATCAGAAGGCAAAGTCCTTCCTTTGACAATATATCATCCTGGTTTTTAATCTCATTACATATGTGATATATCAAAAAGGAATTAAATCCCTCAACGATCCCCTTAAGGTGAGATATGAGATTGATAAGTTGAATATCACTCAATTAAGTCAACCCTTGCATCCAATTTATCGCAAAATCTGAGTCACCAAAAACTTGAAGATCACCAACTCCTTCCCAAGCAATATTAAGTAATATTCTTACCTCCTATAATTCCACCATATGGTTCAAGCCTTTTCCAAATCAAGCTTTAAATGAGATGAAGTGAGTGTCTAAAAAGAACAACAAGCTGCCCAACCCACATACATCATCTACCCCTTGGCACATACCATACAAGCACTTCAACATTATGCCTTGTACATTTAGAGTTCCCTAATCACTCGTGATATATGTGTCTCAGAGTCCTCCTTAAAGGACCGAAGGAGAGATATTACCCGTGATACCATTTGAAAGGAATGTATAATTCATTCTGCAAAGTTTTTTGTGTTGTGTGCTATTTAGATATCCCATAAGACGAGAAAAGGTAAACACCGATAAAATTTAAGTTCTGGACACGTGAACCAAGGTTTCAAATGGTTGACCCATTCCAAACTTATCCAAGCTTTAAACCCAAACCTACATTATTCCAAACCTTGTGAGAGTAACCACAATAAATGAGACATAATTTCATCGATAGATCTACATAAATGACACTAACCCATCTCTTCATATTGAAGTTTCCTAAAAAATCCCATGCCACTGCTTTATCCATCAGAATGAGCCACATGAAAGCACAACTCTTCAATGGATATTTAAACTTCCACACACACGACCAACACCAAGACCCATATTTTTTATCATGTTGCATTTGAGCTTGGTAAAAATATAACAGAGTAAACCCCCGCCCACCTCACCCTAGGTTTCTAATCCAGACTAATGAGTCTTTTTCTTGATCACCCCTCATAACATTTATAAAGGATGACCATTCAATTTCCATTCCATGAGACAATCCCAACTCCGACGAGGTTCGCCATCTCTGGCTCCAAAGATCATAATGTTCCCCTACAACAATATGAGAGAGAAAGTGAGTGTTTTTTCTCATAGAAGATCGAGGAGCTCAAGAGTGAGGAATACCTCTTGATCGCATCGCGTAAATGAATCTATTCCAAGACTAACCAACTTTCCATCACACACACACAAGGCCAAATGCACCCTAGTAATTGGAAAAGAATTCACCATAGGTTTCCTATGTATATACCCTCCTTTGTATTTATTTTTTATGTACCTCTAATCCAGTCAATGATCCTATCAGAATCCACGTATTTTTGTAATATGATATGCTACTAGAGACCCTCTATTGTAATAATATTCCACATGGATTTAACTACCAATGCTTTACTAAAAACTTGTATATATCTGAACAACCCCCCCCCTTCAACTTTTGGCTTTGCTATGGATGGCCGAATTTTCTAGTTGACAAACCTTTCATTTCTTTACCATGCCACAAAAATTGAAATAGAGGCAATGATTCTGATTAACAACGCCTTTTGAGGTGTGGGACAATGTATGTCAGTAAGCCACCATGGCCTCCAAAATAGCTTTGACAATTGTGAGCCTCCCTCCCTCAGATAACTAACGGTTACACCAATAATTAATTTTATTCTTGACCCTACCAATTAACCAACCCCAATAATTCTTTCTATACCCATTGGGATTGATTAAAAATCCCAAATATTTCATTCCCTTATTTATGTCACAAACTTGGGATTGAAAAGACTCTTGGAGGGAAACGTTGAACACCTTCACCAATGTTTATGAAATATAGAGTAGACTTATCAATATTTGCCTCCAATCTTGTAGTTGAATAATACATACCCAATATCTCTTCAAGTGCTTAACCTTCAATAGTCAATCCATTGATGATGAGTAATACATCATCTACAAATAATAGTTATGTAACGTTTATATTCCCTCTGAAACAAATACCTTGGTTCTAATGATAAGAATGAGCCCTCGAAATAGCTCTATGTAATCCTTTGGCAATCAATAGAAAAGTTAGGGTGACAACAAGAAACCTTGGAAAAGTATCTTTGATGGAGTAAAAAATGGATAAGTTGACATGTTTATTAAAACATAAACTGATACGAAGTTTATACATACCATAATCCAAATGACAATCTCTAGTGAGAAACCCACCTAAGTTAAGAATAATCTAAGATAGATCCAACAAGTCTCGTCATAAGCTTTGGAAAAATCTAGTTAGATGACCATAAGAGAGAGTTTATTTACCTTCATTGAATGAAGACACTCCCTAGATTCCCAATCGCTTCATGTATTTGATGTCCTTTCAAAAACCCAAATTGATCTTGTGATACAACATTTGATAGCATTGGCTTCAATCAAATGGCCATTATCTTAGCTATAATCTTGTATACTGCATTGCATAAGGGTATCAACCTAAAGTCATTGAAATTGATTGGTTTATCCACCTTTAGGATTAGTGCATAAAGGTGGAGTTAAAATGAGGTAAATCAATCAAAGTCTCAAAACTCATCCACAACTCAAAGTAGGTATGCTGCCAACAAGTAAAAAAACCCAAGAAAAAAATTATTTGTCTGCCCATTCAAACATATGATTTTATCTTTTTGGAAAGTATTAAAAAAACCCTCAAATTATTGAATGGTTAACAACACATATATGTTCTCATTGGCTTCTTGATCAACCATCAGAGGGAAGTAAGAACATAACTTTACAACTTTGATGATGTGTCCTATCTTGGATTCTTGGTATATCCTTGAGAAATGACACACTCCCTCCTTCATCAAATTTTCAAACCCTCTAATATTTCCCCCCTTCGAAAATAGAAGATCCAAGATAATGTAGCGTTTCTTCCTATTATTCTAAAATTTATCAAGACAAGTCATAGTCTCATTGCTCAAATCCAACCGTGCATTTGAACCCTTCATGCTCCAATCCTTTCTCGATAAAAAAGAAGTTTATCTTTTTGTCCCTCCAGATTGGAAAGGAGCTTGAGATTCTCCTCCATAAATACACTCAAGATATTATTTGCATATAATCTCTCAATTTTCATCTTACCCTCAAGAAAACCATCTCAAACCGTGAAACATCTAGTTTCCCAATCCACCACCAATTGTTTAATATGTTATTAATTTTGTAACTTTGGGTAAGTCCAATGAGCGATTAAAAAGAGTCCACTTTTAATGCACAATTGTTTGAAAATCCCACTCCTTCATCCAACTTGGATTGCATTTGAAAGGACCACAAGGTTTTTCTTTAATCATAGCCAACTACATAAATATAGGATTGTGATAAAAAAAATCCCACCATAGGAGACCCATATTCTTACTTCCTCGATCTTGTTGTATAGTGATTAGGATACAAAACGATCTAAGCATTTGGATACTGCCTTTGCAACTAACCTCTTGTTCCAACATATGTGTCTTTTATTCATAGGTTCCACTTAAGCTAATCCTTGTTTATCCAATTTGTGTTGGAGGTGACTAGAGATAGGATTTGAATGGGCACTAGGACCCACACTTCATCTCTATTAATGATGAAGTTTAAATCTCCTCCAATAATCAATTTTTGATCTTGAACCAGTTGTTAAGTAAAAAAACGATCCCAATAGGTCTACTTATGCAAGTATGATCCATAAACACTAAGAACATAGACCTGTAAATCCAAGTCATTAGCATAAAATATCGTGCACAGCCTTGAAATTATAGGAAAATAGTTTATTAATGTCAAATACATTCTCCAACCAGTAAGAAGTCCTCTTGAGAAGCCACATGTATCTAGCCATAAATCTCTCATTCTTTAAGCAAATATTTTAAACCATATATCACAAAGGATACTTTACACGTCATATCCTAAACTAGGTAATGTCCATAGAATCCCTCTCTACAATCCTAAAAAGGCCCAATCTCTTGGCATTGTAGACCAGCCCCCCTGGTATTGAAAGAAAACATCTTCATCAAGTAACCCTTGGAAAGGGATTCTTATCTCTAAGAATCCTCATTATAGTTGATTATTTTCCTTGTAAAACTTCAATTGCCACTTACGTTTAGCATGGTGGAGAAATGAATTATACTAGTTAAATACATACTTTTTTCCTTCTTATTATCAACCCCTGAACCCCCCACATGAAGGGAGCCCCTCGATCGAAGAGAATCGGGAAATTGTTGATGCTTAAGGTGGGTATACATGCAATCTTTAGAGGATTGTGTATGTCTCATTGAAGAGCCAGAAGGAGAAAGTGAATGATCCAAAGTTTGGGGAAGGGATTAGGATAAACCCTCTACCCTAGACACCTGGATTCTATACCCCATTACACTAGAAATAACCCTATCTAGAACAAGAGCATTCAACTTTATAAAACTCTCAAAACCTATGAAAGAAGTATAATCAGAGGGAATTGCACGAGATAGTCTTAACACTATCTGAAACTTCCCTGACAAGTTTTTGAACAAACCTTTTGGAATAGAGAGTGTCCTTACGCATTTCCGATACACCTTCATTGTTAGATCTTTCACTTGTCTCAAACATAGAGAAATTGCGAGGACAATCTCCATCTAGCCACCTTAAGGAATCAATTCGAGGGATAATAGTCCCCTTCTTCTCCACTTAACCAAATTCAAGTTCCTTATTATCTTCCTCGTCTCCCCCCACCTTTCAATTTATTTATCTCTAACATTCCATAATCCCATTCATCTATTTCACCATTTTTCAAATTTTATACTTCACGTGATGAAAATCCTTCAACATGGATATCCTTCTTTGGAGGCAATTGAGGTTATTCTATTCCTCTTGTATTTCTAGTGACCAAAGTGGTATGAGGAGACCTCAAGGGTATAATACTTGACATAAGGCCACCCATTTTTATCATATGTACCTTATAATTAACACTTGTAGGTCAAGATTCCTTAGATAATGCCTACTTCGTCTGGCTTATATCCTCCAAATACAAAATCCCATCAAAATTTTATCATAAAATCAACTTCATAAATTCCTTGGTGTAATCCTCCACCACATTCTCGTGTGCATGATGATGGGAAAAACAATAGGGGATATTATAATAATCCAGCTATTGTAAAAATACTGCACCCCCAATATCGATTTCAACATTTTTTCTGTCAAGCCTTTGGAAAGTCCATTTGGATGGCAATATCAGTAGCAATTGAAGAGTGCAACATTTATAAGAGGGATATACTAAAATCATTTTCCCCATAAAATTCCCCAACTTCGTTAAGAAGTTGTCATTTCACAGTTCGATTGGCAATCCAGGAGTTTTCACCTAGAACAAAACTTGGTGTAAGACCTCCCTGATTGGGTCAAAACATGAGTGCGAAAACTTAAGTGAGAGCTAACAAGTTCCCAAATACACCAACCTTTAGTTATATTCACAACATCTTCCTCACACATGAGATTAAACCCCAACCAACCTGGGGTTAATTTGAAGGAAACCGCCATATATCCCATAATAGTCACCTAGGTCTTATCAAGCTAGGCCTTAAATGCATTTTTTTCTATCCTTATCTTGACAAACCTTCCCAATAAAGCCTTACCTGCAAATTTTGATACATTCCTCACTCTTAAATCTCACCCTACAATCATTTTGGCTTCCCTTGATAATTTCTTGATCAACTTCCTCCTTTTCTTTAAGGGAATTTTCTCAACATCCAATCTATCCACATCCAACGCTAGAGTGGTATTCTCTTATGGATTAACACCAGTGCCCTTAAGGCACTCTAGATCCAAATATCGATTGAAGAAACCCTTACCTCTCTCCAAGCATTCTCTTGAGACTGGGAATGAAAGAATTAATGGATTTGAAAGGAAGGTTGATGGTAAACTTAGAACCCTAAATAAATCCAGTCATGTCTCTTTAAGAGATTGAATATGTGTGCCATCAATACTTGGTTGGACCTAGCCGATTTCATTCAAAATGGGAACATGCTCTAACCCTTTGGATCATATAAATTTCTGGCTAACACTTACCTCACCTATCACATACCGACAACCAGGGGTGACTCTCTTCTCACTACTAAGCCCTATTATTTACCTAGGGTTTACTACATCATTTTCTACTTCTAACTCTTCCTTCGAAGAGACCTAAGAGCACAATCCTCTACACCTATGACCTTAGTTGTAGATTGGCTAGTATCTAGCGTACTAAATTGATCAAGAGAATGGATGGGTATTCCTTGAATTTGACTAACTCTCCAATAACCCATAATTGTTTTAAGGATTCATGGTACTCCACCCCTCCTCGCCCCAAATCATCCTTATCCAACCCACAAAGTCTTATTTACACCATAGTGTAAATATCAGTATATGAACTAGGTTATGTTACCCAACTGAATTAAAACTTGCAAATAGATGACGAGTTTTTAGTATTCATATGCACAAAGGTTTGGAAAGATTTTGATTGGTCACAGAAAGGAAAATTATTTCCAAGAAATCCCCAAAATTTGTGTAAATTTATATTTGAAGAAGAAATTGGTTTGACATTGATAGATTATTCACAATGGATGGTATTGTGATGTAAAATGTTAGATAATCCACCCTATCAAATACACGTTTTGCTTCACAAGTAGTTGATCGTCATATTAGATATTCCCCTCACATAAATCCACACTCCATGCCTACTTTGGTTGACACACACACTCCTAAAATATCCAATGATTCCTCTCATAATCAGGTCACTAACATCCTTACATCAAAACAATCTACCAGTATACCTTCTCTTTAGAGTTCCATCCTTTCTTTCTAGAGCTCTTCAACCTCCTTCTGATGTTGATCAACCTCTTCAAATGGAGAAGGGATATACAATTGACATAGAAAACAACTGAGTGAGATAGAATGCTTTAAAATTATAATAACTTTCCAAGTGAAATCCAACAAGGGTATTGATTCCCATTTAAATCCTAAGTCATAGATGAATGTAGTTAGGTAATCTCTTACTCATTTATCAATCACAATGGGGAACTCCAAGAAGGACAACTTGTTTGGAGCATTGTATGAAATGAAACATCTTGCATGATGAAACCAAATCTATTGTCATCAAATGAGAAATGGATGATGTTGTCTAATAGGATGGTGCTTATGCAAAATTTATTGCAAGAATATTGGCCAATAATTGCCTTTGTATTGGAGGTCAAACCGATTGGATTCGAGTTGATGTCAAGGATGGAGTATTTTTTGCATGGTTCAATTTGGGATACTAAGCATTAATAGGAGTGCAATGGAGGCGCTGTTCTCGTAATGGATCCTTAGCTATAATCTTGTTTGATAATTCAAGGTAGTAATCCTCTTAAATATCGACATTGGTTACTTTCCTCCTTGTTGGTAGAACATTTGAATTTGGTTTTATTCACAAAACTACTTTATTTCATGACATTATTAGATTATGGAATTGGTTGTCCTCCTCCTTCCTAACTACTAAGTGATTTTTAGGTGGATACTTCAACATGGTATATTGGGTGGGTATATAGGTGGCAATGATTGGATTTAATTGGTTGACAATAAATCAGATGCATGAGTTAGATGAAAATCTTATTTTCATGTTTGTAACCCCAAGAATGGTTAGACATGTATTGATTTGCAAGGATGGTTTAACTATTCTAGTAATAGAGAGGGAGATGGGTGCATTAAAGATATATTGCATATGTTTTATGGGCCCAAGGACCGTGTTACCACTACAAGGAAAATACCTTGTAGCAGAGGTTTCTAGTGTTATAAGATTGGGAAAAACTTTCAATAAAACCTCTACCACAACCTTTGATTATCAGTAACGAAGGTTTTAATTGATGTTCCTTATAGCTCTTAAATTTCGGGCAATGGAGGTTTTAGAAGTGTTTTTTGTGTGTGCTTATATTGGCATACACTTGTGCGTGTTAGCAAAACAAGCATTGATGTGTATAAAATAAATAAAAAAGCATTGATGCTTATATAATTACTAAGCATCAACGTAGTTTTTGTTATAAGATCCATGGTGATGGTATGATTACTATGCACTAAGGTGTTCTATGGTACACCGGCGCTCATATAACGTTAGCGCAACTATGCATACATAAATAATTAATGCACCGATGCTCTTGCAAAAGATTACGTCTTGTTTTCTCTCTTTGTGTTTTAGGGCTTTCCAGTGCTTGTATAAATATTAAGCACCAGTGCGTACATAAAATTGAATACATCGGTGCATATAATATATAAAAAATAAAGGTGCATATTTTAATGATGCCGACCATTATATTTTGGATCAATAGATTTAATTGTATCGTATGCCTTCTAAAGAAACAACTCTTTTTAACAATTGCTAGCACTAGTGTGTATTTTAAATTAATAAGCACGGGTGCGTCTAAGTCATAGGAATGTATCGGTGTGTATAAGTCATAAAAGCCATTGGTACTCGTATTTTTATGACAACCACTATATAGTGACTTCAAAAGAATACAATGCATCAATATCTAATATATAGTTTAATTAATTGTTTTTTACAATTTCATTTAATAGTCTCCAAATCAAATTAATTAGTTAAATATTTATATTTAACTTTTAATTATTTTCTTTAGATATATTGATTGCATTAGTGCGTTATCCAACGGATTACATATTTGTATTTTCTAACAATGTAAATCACCTATATAGAATTTAATCAACAATGCAACCATTTACAACATTGGACAATGCAATAAAGTAATAAACCCATTGTGAGGTATGTTTTCTGCAGCGTGAGGCTCTTTTTTCTACTGTGTTGGGTGGATGTTCTTGGCCATCGATCTTGATGGCTATTGGTGAGATCTTATCTTTTCAGATCATCCTGTTTAATACTTGGAGGTTCATGATACTGGAAGAGTTCGTTGTTGCTGCTGATTGCAAGTAGAGTTCGTTGCTCTTCTATTTGACTTCGCTCCCATCAAGAATCTTTGTAGAGGGTTTTTCCTTGAGACGGAGGTTGAGGATGTTTCTCTGCTCAATAAGAGACTCATGCTAAGATCCTTCGATCTTGAAGACATGCTTCCAAATCTCGACTGGTTATATTCCTTCTAGATCGAAGTTCTGTTTCTTGATCTATTTAGATTGGAGCTGTCTCTGGTCCTTGAAGATCGCAGGAGTTTCAAAGTTTTTTGGATTTTCTGATGAGGCAAGATGGATGGAGGGGATCCCTCTGACCCTAGTCTTGCCTTCAAGTGACTGGAAACTTTAGGAAACAAGAGGAAACTATCCCAGAACTAGCAATCTTTTGTAAAGAAACTTGACAATATCCCATTGGTAGCCCTTCCAGTGGATCAAACTTGCCAAACTGCTCTTAATATTGTTGATCGAGGGCTCACTAGCCAATTCACTGATCTTTGGACTTCCCCTAAGACTATTGCAGGGTGGGTTAAAAGGAACTGGAAACCTCTCATTTCAGAAGACATTTGCAGCAACCTGATTGGTAAGGGATACTATCTTTTTCTTTTTGAAAATTCAGCTGATAGAGACTTAATATTAAGAAACAGGCCATACTTCATGGGGCCTCAAGGGCTCTACCTGAACAAATGGACTTTGGATTTTGATCCGAACCAAGACGTCCCCTACGTTGTTCCTTTTTGGGTTAGGTTGCCGCATCTACCTCTCCATTGCTGGAACTCGGGATCCCTAGAAGCTATAGGAAACACACTGGGGAAATACATTGATAGGGCTGACCGCAGAGATCAGTACACATGTGCTAGAATTTGTGTTGAAGTGGATTTGGAGGTAGGTCTACCTGAAGCCATTAATACGACTGTAGCAGACTGGTCTTATGTACAAGAGCTAGACAATGAGCAACTGTCCTTTAAGTGTAGATTTTGTCATGGTTATGGACATTTTGCTAGAACTTGCAAGAAAGAAAATGAGGAAGAAGTTGATAAAGAAAAAGGAGATCAATGGACCAAAGTTCAAAAACCAAACTCAACAAAGCAAGGAAATAAAGTATTTGGTCAAAGATTAGAAATGGGGACAAGTAGAAAATCTCTTGGGCAGAACCATAAAGAAAATTGAGCAGCTTTGAAGGAACCATCAAATCAAAACAATTTTGCAGTATTGAGCATCCCAAAAGAACAAGTGCTTTCTATTCTCGAAGAGGGAGAAGTTCCCCTTTCTCCAATTCAATCAAATGAATAAGCTAGAGGCTCTACTGAGCCAGCTCTCAAAATCTTTGTGGAAGGACATTCTCCTACCTACACATAAATGGCAAAAAAAAAGAAACCTATTCATAATTCTGGTTCATCTGAAGAAGATCCATCAGAGAAGTCATCCAAAAAAGGGCGAAAATATCAAAAGACGGTTTGGGAGGAAGAAGTCGAACACCTTAAGATGCAAGGGAGCCAAGCAACTATAGAAATGTCAATTACAAGGAACACCCGGGCCAGATGTGGTCCTAACCCCTCAATCAAATAATGAAATTGGTCTCTTGGAATTGCAGAGGGCTTGGCCATTCTTCAAAAGCTGAAGCTGTTAATGACCTTATAAGAATGGCTTCTCTAGACGTTCTTATGCTCAAAGAGACTAAAATCGATGAGGATAGTCTTCTTTCCACTAGCTGCAAAAGATAAAAACTAATGTTGGTAAGGCGGTGAGTGCCAGAGGCACTGCTGGTGGAATTGCCACTTTATGGGCAGAAAATTATTTTACTCTTGAAAACTCCTTCACTACGCAGCACTGGATCTTCACAAAACTTTGTTAAATTCCAAGTAAGCAATCAATTTGCCTCTTTAATCTCTATGTGCCGGTTAATATTCAGGAAAAAACAGCCTGTTGGAATTTGTTGGCAGAATTTCTCGATTCTAACTCTTTCTCAAATGTCATAGCTGCTGGTGACTTAAATATTATATTGAATGAAAGGAAAAATTAGGTGGAATTTATGGGAAAGACCCTTTGTTGAATCTGGTGGATAAATTTATATTATCTTGGGAGATGATAAACTTCAAACCAAAACGTGGAAGGTTTACGTGGTCAAATAATAGATTGGGGGCAACTCACATCTCTGCCAGTCTAGATCGTTTTCTAGTGCAGAGCTCTTTGCTGTCTAATAAAAAAGTTTATCTCCTCAAGTATTCTTCCTAAGATCACCTCTGATCATAAGCCAATACTGCTGCAGATCGAAGATGAAGAGGACCTTGATCCCATCCCATTCCGTTTCAGCCCATTGTGGAAAGACAGTGATGGATTTTTTAGTACTGTAAAAATGGCTTGGGACCTTCGAGTTGTTGAATCCCTGAATTTTGTTTGGGAGAGGAAGCTCATTAATACTAAAACAACGCTAAAGGATTGGGTCAAACATTCTAAAAAAAATATAATCAGTGAAAGGAGAGAAGCCCTTCAAAAATTGGAGAAAATCCAACTTGAAATGCAAGAGACAAAAATTACTCTAGCTTTACTTGAAAAAGAGAAAAAAGCCCAGTTTAATTCCTTCCCAGCTTTCAGATGAGAAGAAGAATATTGGAGACTAAAGTCTCGAAGTACTTGGTTGAAAGATGGAGATAGGAATACCTCCTTTCATAAGCAGTGCAGAGCCAAAATTTCTAAAAATAATATTTCGGAAATCTCCTTTGAGTCCAGTGAAATGGTAAAAGGATTTTCTCAAATCAAACAATTAGCTAAAGCCCATTTCTAGAAACTATATAGGGAAGAACGCTCTTCTAACTCAGATTACAACTCTGATTTTTTGTCCAATATTCCTAGTCTGGTTAGTAAGGAAGAAAATGAAGAGCTAATGCGCCTTTTATGGAACAAGAAATTTTTGATCTTATATGGTCCGTGAAGCCGGACATTGCTCCTGGCCCTGATGGATTCTCTATTCACTTTTATCAAATCTGCTGGATTGTCATTAGGAAAGACCTTCTCCGAATGGTAAAATATTTTCAGGCAAAAGCCAAAGTGGGTGGATGCACAAAGTCCACCTTTCTCGCATTAATTCCTAAAGAAGCTAATCCATCCTCCTTTGATAGATTTAGACCTATTTATTTGTGTAATGCGTCTTATAAAATTCTTTCTAAAATTTTAGCAATTAGACTTAAGCCTTTGCTTGGGAAGCTGATTTCTCCTTTGCAAGGAGGGTTTGTAAAAGGGAGACATATACTGGATAATGTTATTCAAGTGTAGGAAGCTATGCATTCTAGTTTTCTTCGGAAGGAAAAGGGCATACTTATCAAACTAGATATGGCAAATGCCTTTGATCGGGTAAAGCATTCCTTTCTTTTCTTTGTTCTACACTCTTTTGGATTTAGTTCTGCCTTTTTAAATTTGATCAAAGCTTGCATTAACAATCCTTTGATAGCTCCATTAGTAAATGGAAGACCAGTAAACTTCTTCCAAGTTTCCAGGGGGCTTCCTCAGGGTTGTCCTTTATCGCCTTTCTTGTACATTCTAATGGCTGACTCTCTAAGTAGAAAGCTAACCGCAGGAAAATTTGATGGGCTTATTCCGAGCATAACTTAAGCAGCTGGAGTTGAAGCTATTAACCATGCTCTCTTCGCATATGACACCTTGCTTTTGGGTGGAGCTTCCTTAAAAATGGCAAGAGTCTTCTAAAAAATTATGCACCATTTTTGTATCATTTCTAGGGCTCTTATCAATAACCGTAAGAGTGCAGTGTACGGTTGGAATACAGATCAACCAAAAATGGATAAAATCTCGCAGATCTTGGGTTTTAAATGTTATGACACTTGGGATAAGGTCAAATAACTGGGTCTACCTCTCACTTTGGGACAAAGTAATCCTTCCTTATGGCTGGAAATTGTTAATAAGATTAAATCAAAGATTGTTTCGTGGGGAGGTCACTGGCTTACAAAGGCAGGCAAGGTCATTCTGATCAAATCAGTCCTTTCATCTATTCTATTTACCAATCTTCTTTACTCCTGGCACCTAAAGCTATTCTGGATCAAATTTCAAAATTGATCAGAGACTTCATATGGAGCGTTGGGAAAGGAAATAAGAACCGCATGCACCTAGTTAAGTGGGAAATTATTAAAAAACCTGTTCTTGAAGGCGGTTTGCAAATAAAAAATCTAGGAATGTCCAATTTAGCAATGAGATGCAAATTATATGATGGCAGTTGTTTTCCAACAAAAAGCATCCGGTTAGTCATCTCTTATGGAAAAAATATCTTCATGGAGGAACATTAAGAAATCTTCAATTTGCAAATAGCCCTAAAGGATCCAATATATGAAATTTATGCAAGAAAGGTCTTAATTTCTTCGTCCAACATCTATATCAAATCCCAGGCAATGACAGAAATACTCTTTTGTGGGAGGACAAAATTAATGGCCACGATTCATTACAGAATGATGATTCTATTATGGAGTTAATTTTTTTTTATGAGAAAAGGAATTAATAGACTTTCTAGTATAACCGAATGGGATGTCAATGGAAACTGGATCGCTTGGTCCCTCCCTCTCTGATAGATCGCGATCTGGCAAACTGTTCTGTTCACAAAAAAATGCTTTTTGAAAAAATGATTGGTCTTGCTCCAATTCATCATGACTGCAAAGATACGTGGGGATGGGGAATAAATGGTTCCTATTCAACTGCAATTGGGCTCAAACAGATGTATTTAGCCCAACCTAGCTCTCCAGTCACACACAATGCAACCCTGTGGAAAATGGTGTGGAATATGCCCAACGTTCCAAAAATTAATTTTTTCATTTGGACTATAATGCACCAAAAAATATTAACTAGAGAAAACTTGATTAAAAAAGGTTTTTTTGGACCATACAGGTGCTGCTTCTGCCAACAATCTGATGATTCTATAGCACACATTTTGGTTGAATGTGATTTTGCTCAAAAAGTATGGGCTCTTGCTCTTCGTGGGCTGCCTATTTCTTTTTTTCCTTTATCTGTTGAACTTGTTACTCTATTTAAAAATTGGCAATCAAGGTATCTCGGTACTCTCTCTTCCAGTCATGTTTGGAGAAAAATATCGCAAGCCATTCCAAAATTGATTTGGTGGAAAATTTGGCTGGCTAGAAATGATTTGATCTTCAACAGCAAAATGCCGAAACCAGAATTGTAGCATCAAAAGCTAAAGATTTTCTCTTGGAAGCAACAGGAAATCTTTGAATAGTCGGCACTAGTTTAGAAGCCGAACACAACTGGCTTGGTTTGAAGACAGTGGATAAATTTCAGAAGGGCTTAAATAGGCCTGTTATTAAACCATATTGGCAGGTCAGACTTTCAGAAAAATAATTTCCAGATTGGTGGCAATCCAAAAATAAAGCCTCAATTTTCTTTGATGGGGTGTCAAAAGGAAACCCGGGGAAAGCTGGGGTAGGGTGTTTGATTTTTTATCCAGGTGGAAAACTAGAAACTAGTTTCAGTTGGGGAATTGGGAAAACTACAAATAATCAGGCAGAATTATTTGCTCTCCCAAAAGCTTGCCAACTTGCAAAGGAAGAAGGCGATAATAACTTGCAAATCTTTGGAGATTCTTAGATCATCATCAAAACTTTAAATTCTTTTTCAATGCTTAATTCTGTTGCAAATGGTGCACTTTATTTTGATTGATTGTGATTCAGTTAACTCTTACCACATTCTTCACAATTTGAACAAAATGGCAGATTTCAAATCCAATCAAGGATGTCTTCTTCCTCCTGGAATGTTAAGAGTGAATGAAGGATCTTGTCTAATGCATCCCATTTCATGACAAAAGTCTTTTGGATGTAAGAAGCTGAATTCTTCGGAACAATTTGTAATTGGGTGCAAGCCCAATCTACTCTTTTTTAAATAAATAAAAAAAATTAATCGTTTTGGTTAAAAAAAAATCAAAATGCAACCAATATGTTATTGGTATACTTATTGGTAACCTCTTGAGATCCAAACGGGACAATATGTCCAATGCATTAAACAAAATGTCAATACACAATTGTTACACTTGTTGGTAACATGTCCTTATGCAATTAGGACAATGTCTCTAGTACAATAAATAAAATCTTTGTTTGTCATAGTAGACAAATATTCCAAAACATAGTACTTGTAGTAATCAATTATATTGATTGTATTTCATCACTCGAACTATTGTCATCGCTCGAGTTGTGTGCATGCATCATTACTTCGTCACCTATAGGTGATATTGTAGTTGGGTTATTTTACCTAATGTTTTATTCTTCAATTTTTTTTACGCTAGTCCTCTTCATGTTCCATCTACAAACATAGAAATAAAGTGTAATAAATATATCTACATTTATGTAGTAGAATATATATTTTTATGTAAATAAAAAAGCATACCATAGAAACAATTGTTTCATAAACAATACACATTCGTTCAAAGCCACACAACATGCCATTTCTTAAAATCTCTTCCATTGCCTCCCTTCCATGCGTTGTTTCCTCCATTTTATATACATAATGAAAAATCATAGTTATAGTCAATATAAAAGATTCTTGTTGTTCCATTAATTATAAAATAAGGGAAGTTCAACTGCAACAAATATACTTACAACAAATTGTTCAATTAACACTTGATACTTCAACATATACTGAAAACCCATACTTAACCCAAAGTCGATCAATCATTTGGATGACTCTTCTTTGTATGTTAGCACCTATTAGAAGACATCAATGGACAAGTGTGAAACAATTATTTAAATATATAGATCACAACAAATGTGAAATATTAAGTAAGGTCGAAAACCTAAGTACTCGCAAACTTTACGATCAACCATTTTCTTCCTTGTCATCCTATCTTATGTGCTAAATGAATTCCATTTTTTTTGCAACAAAACAATTGAAAATTAGTATTTCATGTGATAACTAAATCGATGTACATAAAAGAATAATTCAATGATTACATACCTCTAATGCATGTTATTGTTGGGTTGGTTCTTTTTGCGATGCAATTATGTTCATTTCATTTACCACCTCCTTGTACACTTTTTTGGATATTCCCACTCACATGTTTTGTAGATCCCCTCATTTTTCCTTTGGAATTTTCATATTCTTCCTAAAAAATGAAAAGCACAATAATAATTTTTGAAAGTAAATATAACGCCACAAATTATTTTAGTAAATTTTGGAACATATTATGGAAAAAACATGTTTAGTAATAATACTTTCTAAATGATTCCTTTTTGTTATTATATTTTTTTGCTATTGAAAGTCTCATGGGACTCATTGACCATCGCTTTAGAAATGACACATGTTGTAGTTTATATATAACCTAATTCTTGGAGTCATTAGATTGATTTTGTAAGATAAGTGGAAAGTACATTTATACGTTCTTTCAACTATATCCCTCATAGTTTTGTGAATTTTTTTTTATCCCTCTCATTAAGTTCCACCACTACTATAGATGAATTAAGGACCAAGTTATCATCATTGATATCCTTTATAATTTTTCACATAATTTTTATCTTCTTAGGATGGCATTTCATTCCCTTGCTATCGGTCCCTACAGAACATTGAAAAAATGTGAAATCAAATGTTTAAAACATGTTACCTATTATTGTTAAGAAATTCAGTTATAGTAAAAAGTCAAAGAAAAACTTAATGGTGATTACCTTTTGATCCACCTAATTCCTCTCTTTACAACATTTTCATAAAGCTTTTACGTTACTCTTCACTTAAATTGTGAGCAATCTTATCAAGTTTCTTCAAGTTTTTGCTTTGCATGGCATGCATTAACCAATACACATCATTAATTCAAACTTATAGATAATTCATGGATATTAATTTTCTAATTAAACTTAAAGAGCTTGCCTTGCTCTTTTGTTGGAATGAGCTAGCATTATGCATGCTACAATAAGTTGCCTTCCTTGAAATTCTATCGATCATCTTCTATGAAAAAATCCATGAATCAGTAGGTATAGAAATTATGAAATATTTTTAGAAAATGATATAACGAAGCACTTAATAGAAATAAGCACCGGTGCGGTATACATACTTGTGCACACCGATGTGGTATAAATAACTATGCGATATACATACATGTGTGCATTAGTATATCATTCCCATAATGTTACAAATTTGAAAATGTTTTTCTACAAATTATATATTCAATCAACGCTTTATAAAATACTATATGCACAGGTGCCGTATAATTGTTTAATGTGCACCGCTAAACTCATAACAATTTTTTTTTTTTTTAATAACAAAAATGGGTAGTTTTATTGAAATAGGAAAAACATGTTTATTTTGGCAAAACACCAATCAACCTGGATACAAATTCATGAGAAATTGATACAATTGCTAAACAAGAATAGAGACTCTCAAACAGTCTCCTATACATAGAAATTACGGAATAGGGTGAAAATGACCGGGTTCCCCATTAAGACTGAGAAAACCTTGATAAAGATGACAAGCTTGATTTGCCAAGTCATCCAGAAGAATTTAATTCCCGAAGGATATGATAGGAATCCGCTTTATCAAAAAAATTTAAAACTCTCTTAATTCTCTGCAGAGTTACAATTAAAGCAAAAAAATTTAAACTATCAGAGGAATTTAAAGCTTTAATCAAAATTTCAGAATCACTGAAAATTTGGACAGACTTGTATCCTTTATTCTTGGGCAACTGACTCGCCTGAAGCAGGTTGTAAAACTCCACTTGATTATTAGACATAATGCTAAGCTCCCAGCAAAACCTTATAGAAGACAAACCATCTGGAGAGATAACAAGACCACCTGCACCAGAGACGTTGGGATTACCTTTCGAAGCACCATAAAAAAAAATGTAGTTGAAGATGAACTCATCCATAAAGAGTTGAGAGCACCAGTGTCACCTCGGAACCTCCATGAAGGGGGCGAGATAGGTTTCAAATTGATATTTCCCATAACATTTGAAGAAGAACCCAAATAATTCAAATCTGGTAAAGAAGATGCCGAGTGGCCAATTATTTCTGCTAGCCATGATAACGTTTTCATAACAACAAGCTAAAGTTTAGGCCGTTGATCACTGAATAGACAATTGTTCCGGGCAATCCACAAAGACAACAACAGAAATTTCGGAATTGAATGCCAGTGTTTATGCAAGGCTGCATCATTACATTTTGGGGGTCACCGGTCATGCCAGACAGAGTAGAATTGCTTAACAGAGTTTTACCTTGGACAAGAAAGATAAAATAATGAAGAACCATATGCCAGGCTTGTCTGGAAAATTCACAACTCACCAATAGACGATCGACCGTCTCATTAGCAACCTGGCAAAAGCAACATCTGAAAGGCCTGTTGAATCCCCGTTTCTGAAGGTTATCACCAATCAAAATTTTGTTTTTTAATAGCAACCACACAAAGAAATTAACCTTAGGGAAGCAAGAATACCATACTGAGTGCCAAATTGTTGGAGGAAAGGTCGAATTATGAGCCGGCTTGAGAGACAAGAACGCAGACTTAGATATGTAAGACCCTTCAGTGCCCCATCCCCACCGATCTTTGCTTGAAATGTGTACTGGAGCTTGGCCCGTGAGAAGGGAAGAGAGATACAATTTCTGAGCAGATAAATGGACAGGGAGTTCTAGAAAAATCCAGCTAGACCAATTGCCTTCAAGATCCCACTTACATATATCAGCAAGTCGATTTAAACCTTGCTTCTTAAACCAAAACATTAAATCATGCAATTGAGAATCAGAGGAAAAAGATGGAGTGCCTGAGATGGAATCCTACCAAAGAAGAGTCCTCATCCCGTTACTAGGGATTTTATACAAATTTTGTTTGAAAAATGCCAGGCATTTCCTGCAGGAATTCCAAATAGCAAAGCCAAAAGAAGAATTTTCAGAAGAAATATTTCATAAAGAAACCCCGTGTAAATACTTCATCTTGAAGATTTTACTAACAGGGTGCTTGGAATCCTCAAAAAGCCGCCAAACTAGCTTGCCTACCATTGCCAAATTAGCAAGACCCGGATCGCGTATTTGAAGACCACCATCTGCAGTAGGGCGCATGAGGACCTCCCATCTCACCAAATGCATCTTTCTTTGGCCACCTTTCCCTCCATTCCATAAAAAATCTCTCATTAGTTTGGAAAGTTGAGTAGAGACAACTTTGGGAGCAAGAAGTAGAGTTGACTGAAAAACTGGAAGCGCTGAAAGAACTGATTTAATCAAGATCAGTTTCCCAGCTTTTAAAAGCCACTGCCCCCCCCCACCTTGCTATTTTAGCCTTAAATTTGGCCAACACTTCAATCCACAGAGAAGGAGGAGCCGGACCAAGAGTTAAGGGGAGGCCTAGATACTTGGTTTTTTCCCACTTGAAAAAACTAGGAAAGCCAAAGAGATCTGAAATCCGGAGCAGAGCAAGCTGATCGATATTCCAACCGTATACTGCACTTTTGTTTTTGTCAATCAAAGCACCCGAGCTTAAGCAGAAATTGTTGAGGATATCTTTAAAGGCCCAAGCAATTGCCATAGAGACCCCTCCCAAGAGAAGAAAATCATTCGCAAAAAGAGCATGATTGATAGTTTCAATACCCTTGGAAATCTTAATACCTGGAATATATCCAACATCCTTTTCAGCTAATAATTTTCTACTAAGAGTTTCTGCCATCAAGATGTACAAGAAGGGGGACAGCGGGCAGCCTTGACGAAGAACTCGAGTGGATTTAAAGAAATAAGTGGGTCTACCATTTACCAAAGGGGCTATTCATGGATTATTAGTTTAAGCTTTAATCAATGAAACAAATTCTGAACATAGGCCAAAAGAATGCAAGACTTCATATAGGAAAGGAAGCTTGACTTGATCGAAAGCGTTTTTCATATCCAGCTTTATTAACACGCCTTTCTCTTTCCGAATGAAACTAGAATGTAAAGCTTCTTGAACTTGTATGACGTTATCCACTATTTGTCTGCCTTTTACAAAACCCCCTTGAAGAGGAGAGATCAACTTAACAAGCAAAGGCCTTAGTCTGTTTTCTAAAAGTTTGGCTATTATCTTATAAGAAGCATTACATAGAGAAATTGGTCTGAACCTATCAAAAGAAGAAGTGTTGACATCTTTGGGGATGAGGGCAAGGAAAGTAGAGTTTGTGCACCCACCCATTTTATCTTTTTTCTGGAAGGCAAAGATCACTCTCAGCAAGTCAGTCTTGATTATAGGCCAGTAAGCTTTATAAAAATGAATCGAAAAACCATCTGGCCCTGGAGATTTGTCTGACTCCATTGCTTAGATAACTTCAACAATTTCCTGCTTAGAGAAAGGCTTCATTAAGTCACAATTATCCTCAATACTGACCAAAGAAGGAACATTGAGCAGAAAGTTAGTAGACACATCATCATAAGAACAACCATCATCTTTAAATAACTTTTGAAAATGCCTTCTAGCTGATTGCTTTAGAAGGTCTTGTCCTTTAATAGTCACCCCTTCATCATCAATGTTTTTCGAGATGTGATTTCTGGAAACCCTGGCCCTGCATTGACGGTGAAAAAAAGAGAAGTTCTTGTCCCCAGACTTCAGGCAAAGACTTCTTGACTTCAATCTGAGATATTCCTCCTCCTGCCTGAAGGATATATTATTTTTAAGCTGGGCGGTCTGGTGAAGAGCAATATGAGAGGAGGTAACTTCTTTATTTTCCAATTCAACTTGCAAAACTAAGAGCTCTGCAACTCTATCCTTCTTGACACTCATTAGAGTTGGAAGGGGCAATTTAATCCAATTCTTCAAATCACATTTAGTCTGTTTCATTTTTTGTTCCCAAACATAACTGGGATTTCCATTCACAAATTTGGACCACGCCTGAGAGACCGTATCCATAAACCCTTCACGTTCTATCCATAGAGGGCAAAACCTAAAAGGAATTGGGCCGAGCTCATCTTCAATTTCAAATTGCAAGGAAATCGGATGGTGATATGACGCTAGCTTGGGAAGGATTTTAGATGAAATCATCTATTTGCTGTCAAACAAGGGACCTTGCACTAAAAACCTGTCTAATCTGGAAAAAATACTTGCTGCTCCGACTCGCTGGTTTGACCACGTGAACCGGCCAACCTTAGGCTTAATATCAACCAAATCCCAATCATGTATCATGTTTTCCACAACATCATGTATGTAATCTTTGCCACGCACTCCCCCTTTCTTCTCACATGGAGCTAAAATCAAATTTAGATCACCAGCGATAATAATGTTTGCTGGTGAATGAAGCACAAGGAAATAAAAAATCGACTGCCAGCAATATTTTTTTCCCCGTAATTAACAGGAACATAAAGGTTGAATGGGGCAATAGTTAACTTACTGTTGATATGAACAAGCTCTGTAAAGATCCAATGCTGAGTTACATACTCATTTAAAAGCTAAAATTATCTTTTCCCCATAAAGTGGCAAGCCCTCCATAGGAGCCTCTAGCACTGACCACCTTACCGAAATTCATATTCCACTTGTTTTTGCTGATGAGAAGAAGAGCATCCTCCTCTATTTTAGTCTCTTGAAGTAATAAGAGATCAGGAGGAGCCAATTTTATTAAATTTTTAATAGCTTCAGCTTTACCAGAATGCCCCAATCCCCTACAATTCCAAGAAGTTAAAAGCATTACTTACCCAAAGAAGAGGGAGTAATTACTCCCTTAGGAAGCCTGTTTCTCTTATTTCTCCCATAAGACATTTCAATAGTTGCCTAGCTGCCTTGAGTCTTGAACCTTTCAGCCTCTTCTTCCCTTATCTCCTTTTTAGACTTCCTACCAATTGATTTTTTTTGCTCAAAGGAATAATCTTCTGAAGAGTCAGGACTAACCTCATTTTTCTTCCGTTCAATTTCAGCATATGAATCGGATGAGAGCAAGAATTGATAGGAGAAGAGGGAAGGGAGCCACCTTCAGGGGGAAGAGCAACAAAGGAAGGACTAGATAAATCCTTAAGAACATATATGTCTTCTAAAACAGGCTCGATCACTTCCATATTACTCAATTCACCTTCTTCAAGGATAGTTTCCGAGGAATTTAGGACAGCAAAAGAGTTATGATTACCTTTTAGGATATCACCAGCCTGGGAAGCTGTCCCAGCCACAAAGTCACCAATTACTGATTTTCCTTTCTTTTTAAATCCCTGCCCTGATTTTCCTGTTTTTTGGACTTGAGTCTAGTGGTCTTCTTTCGCTTTAACATTTTCCTCTTCATTTTTTTTTTTGCAATTTCTAGCAAAATGGCCATAGTCGTGACAAAAACTACACTTAAATGGAATTTGCTCATAGTCCAGCTCCTGAGTGTAAGATAAGTCTGCTAGAGTTAACTGAATTGCTTTGGGCAGACCAATCTCCAGATCCACTTCTACACAAATCCTAGTAGAGGAAAATTGATCTTTCCTTTCAGCTCAGTCTATGTATTTGCCAAGCTTATTCCCAATTATAACCAAAGATTCAGTGTTCCAACAATGTAGAGGAAGGAAGGGTAATCTTACCCATACCGGAACTGCAGACAGAACGTCCTGGGAAGGGTTGAAATTGGGAGTTCATTTATTCAAATAAATACCTTGAGGACCCATGAAGTAAGGGCCATTCTGGAAGATCAGATCTCTATCCTTAGCTGATTCAAAAACAAACACGAAGAAACCTTGTCCGACAAAATGACTGCGAATATCCTTTGAGACAAGAGGCTTCCAATTTCTCTGCACCCATCCTTTGATTGCCTTTGGGGAGGGCCATAGGCCAGTAAATTGACCAATGAGACCCCACTCAGCAAGGTTTAACACAGAACGGCAAATCCTTTCAGCAGGTAGCTCAACCGAAGGAATGTCTACCTTCTTTACAAACTTATTAGATGCCCCCCCCTTTCTCTTACCGCTGGAAGCAATCACCCTTTTGAAAGCTTCCAGATCAGGAGGTAGAGAGAGCGGAGGAACCCCTCCAGGATCCATTTGGACTAGAAAGCCAAGAAACTTACAGAAATAACAAAGCTCCCAAAGAAACTCAGACCAACCCTCCTTTTACAACCAAACGCCAGACCAAGATGCTGAGAATCCTCTAGCAATACCACAATGGGGAATCCACCCACCAATGGCAAGGACAAATCTTAGCCAAAGAAATCTTCCACAGTAAAAACCATAGAACCACGATCAAGCTTATCCAAGACTCCAGCCAAACGAGGAAGAATTCTCAAGTCTTCAAGAAATCCTTTGCCCTTGAGAAATCCTGAACAAACAGCCTCCCAAAGCAATGTAGAAGACTTCTTGGATCGCTAAGCTCTAACTATCCACGAGCTTCAATTCTTGGACAAAAACTCTTGCAAACGCCAAAAGGCAGGCCAGCAAGGATCAAGTCTCAACCCAGCCAGCATCCACTTTAAAGTAAGGTCTAGAAGTCCGACCTTCAATCGAAAGCAAGAAATGGAAGCTTGAGCCTCCGTGATCAAGAATCGAACAACAAAACAGCTCAAAGCTTGGTCTATCGACGAGCGGAGAGAACTTGGTCTTTTCGACGAGCTAGGACGATCAGTACAAAGCTTGGTCTATCAGCGAGTAGATAGACTATCCCTCGGCCCAATCACCAAATTCTATCCGAAACGACGACAACGTAAAGCTCAGAGGTAAGCAATCCCTTGACACTTTCAATCGACGAGCAAAAAACTATCACCATAAGCCATCTGAAACGACGGATCGACAAGTAGAAAGACTATCTCCAAAAACCTTCCGAAACGGCGGCAATGAAGAGGAGAAATCCGATACAAATGAAGATGAAATGCTATGAACTCCAGCAGCTACGCACAAGAAAATCCTACCATGACGGCCAAGAATTGAAACTCGACCTACAACTTGGAGTCTACAACAGAAAATTTTGAAAATGAATCTTGGAGTGAAATTTTTTTCTTACAAATAAATTTTTATCCATTAAACTCATAGCAATTTTAAAACATAAAGTTTTTGGTATAAAACATTTTTTTTACATTACAAATTAAGCATGGTGACACATAAGCATCGATGCGAGATTTCATAATAATGGATCGATGCTATAATATGTAAGTAAACAACGATGCCTTATTACTGTACATACACATTGGTTGAGCGTTTATGTATAATGTGCACTATAAACCATGAAAGGTTTTTTTTCTTAAAACTGATACTGTCAAGTTTTGGGATCCAATGCAATGAGTGGACCCATTGTAATAAATACCGAACACCCCCATATAAAAGTAAAAAAAACTACAAAATTCTATTACATAAAAAGAAAGATAATAATATTATGAACTATAAAGAGGGTAACTAAGAGAAATAAGAAGAAAGTTAGGCCTCCAAATAATGAAGATAACTATGAAACCCTTATATTTTTTCTAGAATGCACCAAGAATTGTTTGAATAAAATATGGAAAATATGGAGATGTTCAATAAAATAGAGTGACATACTTTAAATTTCTTGTCGATAGAGCTGGATGTGACCTATGGTGATCCCTTAAATTTGGTTATTTATAAAATCCTCCCACTCCAAAGTCTTTGCTGGAAAAATCTCTCTTGCACAAATCTCCTATCTAAATCTTGGCAAAATAATGAAACAATGATTAGGGTTTTATTTTATATACATACATTTAGGAAAATGAAATTCTCGCTCATTTCTTCCTTGCATATCTTGGTCTGGTAAGGATAAATGTGTGCGTCATTTTTTCTTTAATTTACATTTTTTTGGTGCACTTTACAATTTAAAGCGCACTCATGAGTTCTTATGAGAAAAAATGAAACAATGCACTTTACAATGTATAACGTACCAAAAAAATAAATATTTGACAAAATGCAAACGCAAACCATGACAAAATTTAATATTTGTGGAGGTTTTTCTTTGCAGAGGTATAAATAGAGGCTGCTCGGTGGTGCATTTGTTTACCATGTGCATCGGTGCTTTTTATATATACATACAATAAAGTTCACCAATAAAGTGCTTCAATAACAATAAAGTGCACCAATAACTTTTACAGTCGTTTTGGAATTCTTCTTGAAGTTAATTTTTTCTATGCTTCCCAAAATTTATTTTAAGAATCTATTCACATATTGATGATGGTTTTGGATCAAATGTGGTGAAAAAAGGCTATAATACCAAATGGATAATTCTATAGATTCTAGCTCATTCCATATCATTAGAAGTTCTTCAAGTTCTACTAGGTTATTTGTAGTGAGTTGAAATTTTGATTTATTATTCATTAATCATTACTTTCAACAACCTTTTGAGATTGAGATAGATTCCTTTGACTTTTCTATCGGTGCAATCCTCACTCAACATCGGTATTCAGTGGCCTGTCATAGTGAGACACTCTTTGATTAAGTTCGTAGGTATCTCACCTATTGTGCAAGCCTATCCTCAATGGAAACCTTACATCCCAGGGAAGGATACCATCATCCACACTAATCATAAGCCCCTACAATTCATGTATATGTAGGGAAATTTACCGAACAATTGACATCAAAATTGGTCCACATACCTGTAGTAGTTCCACCTAAGCATTAAGCATAAGAAGGGAAGCACCAATCATATTTCAGAATACCTTAGTCGAGCTCTAGTTGCTGCATTGACTATTATGCTCAACTCTTATGAACATGAGACATCCAAGTTTCCCAAATTGTACTATAGTTACCCTGACTTTGCTATTTCCTATTACCATTACAAGCAGGAAGATCAGTGTCAAACTTTCATCTCTAGGTGAAATTTGATGACATTTGGCCACCTCTGTGTTCCTTCAAGCGAGCATAGGAATATGATTTGGGAGGCACATTACAGTTGAGTGGTAGGGTTGTTCGTCATAGCTTAGACGATTTTTAGTGTTTTATAAGTACTTCTACTGGACGAAGCTCCAAAAATATGTTGGTAGGTATATTAGATTGTGCACCGCATGTTTCATTTTCGAAAATTACATCGATAAGCAAGGATTCTATACCCCATTTCCTACCCTAGAGAAGTCCTAGGAGTTTGTCTCCATGTACTACATGCTTGGCTTGCCTTCAATCAAGCATGGAAATGACTGTGTATTCAAGTTTGTTGATCGATTCTCTAGGATGACAATTTTAACTCCCTGTAAGAAGAGCATCACAAAAGAGGCCACTTACAAGATCTTCTTCAAGTGTGGTTGGGTTCATTTTTGCCTCCCATAGACCATTATTTCAGATTGAGACAATAGGTTCCTAAGATCCTTCTGGTCTAGCCTATGGTCGATGGTGGACACCAAACTAATCTAGATTATTTAGAAAATGAAATGAAGGAAAGAATATAAAATGGAAACACACATGCAGATGTTTTCTAGAAATCACAGAAGTAGAGTAAAACACAAATTCTATTAATGAATGGAGTGAAAAAACACCATGAATTGCAAAGCAATATAAACTAGCTTAGATGGTGGTAGCTTATCTCTGAAGCGAAATGTGTTGAATATTTATAAAGAGACTGCAATGGACCTTTTTACCATAAGAATAAAGAGGAAAAAACACTAACATTGAAAAACCTAACTATAGGAGATGAAGCACCAAAAAGATTTGTGGGCCCTAAGGTGGGCAGTTGATACATCAACTTCCATGTGGTGCAACTTTTACATACGATATCTATTTAGGGCGCTCGATAGATTGTTCGAAAAGTCTAGCCAATAATAACAAATTTTTATTGGGTTTATGGCATGCCATGGAAACCGCTAACCACCTTCATTGGCCAAAAAAATGTCGTTTAAGTCCTCAAAATGACCTTGGAAGTTTGGTGCTCAAAAATTCCTAGAAAACTTCCAAGAATATGGAGAACTATTGTAACATGTTGTATTAGGTGGGTCTCCACCAGTATCCACCTGGATCAATGTATCCATTCCATCTTCCCTGCAATTCTCCAGCTTTGAGAGAGTTTGTTTGGGGGTGTTCCATTGCAAATTTTTTTTAAGGATGTGGATCATGATTTGTGTATCCCCTTTAACCATCACCTTGTTGAAGTTTTGTTGAACGAAAATTAGTAATCTATATGCTAATGCATGAATATCATTGTGTTATTTGTATCCCTTCTTGGGGATCCTACATAAATGCATAGCAAAACGCCTTGATAGTTTTGGAAAAATCCATTGAATACTGATAGAGATTGTTGCACTTTGAGGTGCCATCAAAATTGGGTTTTATGAAATTTTCTTGACGAGAGAACTGGGAATAAGGATTGGAAATGTGAGGTCAAGATGATATTTAGACATAAATTTTATTCATCTGGTTGAGCTCCTAAGCCTATAATATCTCTTTCTCCCAATTTTAGGCTTTCCATTCCTCTTTTGAACATTGATTACGGTTAATGGTTTCTCTGATGTTTGACTTAACCTTGTCCAAAACTTGGGAAGTATTGAGAATTTCATTTTTAAATATGCATGTTTTGTTCCTTCCAAGTTTCACATAGTAAGAATCCTAGGAAAAATTTCCCTACCAGTTTAGAATATTGTTATTATAAATGGTTGTTCTCCATTTTTGAATGGTTTTAGTAATGTTTCCTGTGCTTCTATTTTATTACTTAAAGTTGTTTACCCCGGTCCCATAAAGTAGAAGGAAAGGAGCATATGTTCAATATATGTTCCAAGGTTTTAGATTCTACATATCATAGAAAACATCGAGATCGACCTTCAAATCGTTTGCAGATAATGCCATCCCATGTAAGGGATTTTCCTTTGGCAACCTGGAAAAAAATGTGGACTCCTTAGGCCTAAAGTCCTGTTTCGATATATGTTTCCATATCTTTCCACCTTGCTAGTTCCATGTGTTTGTTATGATCAAACAAGTTTCCTTGGTAGTAAAAGTTCCTTTTTTCTGTGCCCTAATATGAATTTGTCTTCTGCTTGATGGCTTTGAATTTTACTCATTTGAATTTCTTGCCAAATTTTACCGCATTTGAAAGCGTTAGAGGTGTGGGTCAGTTTTCTTTGGGAATTCATTGTATCCAATCATTGAGATAATTGTTTTCATTCGAATATTGATATACATACATTTTGTTGGCTTGATGGAGCCTCTCTTTAAAGGTCTAACCATGTTGAAGAGTCATTAGTTTTTTTTCTTTGCTACCAGGCATCATCCCAAAATAGGGTAGATCACCCATCTCTTATTTCCAAAAAACTATGATCTTACATAAATTTTATATCATTCCAAGTTATGTTCCAAATAATTTAACCATTGATAGGGCCCTCCAATATTATCAACTCCTTTTCCTACATTCCAAGTGCATATTTTTCTCGCCAAACTTTTATCCAAAAGGATGATTTATTTTGAAGCCATCTCCACCAATTTTTCACCACCAGAGCTTCACTTCCAATTTATGGATCCTACATCCCTAAACCTCCCATTATTTTTGGTTTTCATACCACAGTCCAAGTGACTAGAGCCTTTTTTCAGTATGTTTTGGTTTATCGAGAATGTTATATGATTTGCCTGAAATCGATGGTCAGATTCAATATTTGACTTATATAAGTCGACTATAGTCTAACGCCGACAGGGCGTGGAAGTTTAGACGACTAGGTGACCAGAATAGTTGTTTGGTCAAAGACAAACGACTGATCGACGAGAAGTCAATGGAAAAAACAGAAGATGAATGGGTGATCGACCAAGGGTTACCTAGTCAAGTCGACTATAACATACTAACTAGAAGTGGTTAGGAAGTTATGGATTGCCATTAATGAGTTGTTGGTTGCAACTTACTCATGTACCATCAACTAGTGTATGTATTGCATCTATAAATAAGATGTTATGGCTATGCAAAAAATCGACGAGGAAAATTTTAGGGGAAAAATTTAGCCCATGGGCTATTTTTTTGACAATTTTTCCACCAATTTGCCTTTTTTTTTTTAATTAGTATTTGCCCAAATTCCATTGTATAAATTTTGTTACTTTAAAAATCGTCAAAATTATCCAAAATTTTGTTACTTGAAAAAAATATAGATCCTTAAAATTTTCCTTGATAACCATATGTTATTAAGTGTGATTTGCAGTCTAGTAAATCACAATTGTAAAGACTGGTTAAGAGTGTTGATGAAGAGATGGGTGGTAAAGCTCACTGGTTTGTAGGTTTTCCTCTTGTAGTGGGGTTTCTAGAGCAATTTCTGTGTATTCTATTGATGTGTTGTATATCATTTCTTTATGTATAATTGTGTTGAACTATATGAATTAGATGCATAACCGTTGAATATGTATCATAACCCAACAATTGGTGCAATAACTATATTTGGCTATATCTTGAAGAAGATCTTGTAAGTGGGAAAAGTTTGGTAAACAAAATCTTTGGTTAACAAGTTGTTTCTTTGAAATAAGTTATATCTTCTGAGGATGAGTGAAGGTGAATCAATCATAGAACACCTATATGGCACTAATGCATTTGGGGTCAAAATTCAATGTCTGCATCAATGTTAAATGTTAGCCAAACTAAACTAAAAATGTTTAAAATAATTGTGAATTTGATATTTAACGTCGCTTAAGAGATGTTATAAACTTAACATAGACTTAATGTGTCTTAAGAGACACCCATGGCCGTAGATTACTATAAGTTGAATAAACATAACTTAAGCTAAGTTAGGGAGTGTCACTTAGAAATCCACGTTATGACTATTTTTTAATTTGAATTGTGCATCGAATGGTAATGGGTGAAGATAAAATGTGACATAGTTTAAGTCAGAGGTTTTTTGAGGGCTATCTAACTCATGGATTCTCTCATGGTAAATCCATCAACCATTAACACCCTTTATGCTCATCCTTCATCCCTTCTTCCACATTTATGTGGTGTCGTCACTACCATTTTCCAACCATGTCTTCATTTAGGTCTACATTGCATACAAGTCTCTTACTTACCCTTCAAAATGAATATTGAGTCTGTAAAGCCCTTCGAAATGAACAATGAATTTGGATTCAAGACAAAACCTTGAATTTCATGCTCTATTGAGACTTGAACCTTGACACTACTTTACTCAAAGACTCTTGGAAACCATGATGGAGGTGGTCAATGCAATGCGTTTGAATAGAAAAAAACTTTATCCTATTGGCATATATTTGTGCAATTCCTTCTTTTTTTTTGTTCTAGGGGAATCGACAATTGGAGACTAGTCTAGTACTCGCGTGACACGGGGTCTAGTGATCCAATCCCACTTCCACTATACCCCTAGGTTCCCCACACACCCCGCAAGCATGGGACATGGGTAAGTTCAAGCATGATTTGAACTCGTGACCTCCATTTACAACTGTGACTTCATAAGAACTGAACCGCCAATGAGCCGCACCCGTGCGGGCTTTGTGCAAATACTTGTTAAAATGTTCCTTGATAATATTTTAAGGCCCTACCATTAAGATTCAAATGTGTAGTGGGAAAGATGAGGAAATAACATCTCTGATAAGGAGAGAAATCGTTTTATGAGAGCTATCATTGAAAGAAATTTTGTAGCTTAGGACATAAAACTCAAATCTTTGACCATAGTAATTATTCTACTGTAAAATGAGAAATGCAATTGGTAGCTGGTGATTGAACTCGAGTACATTTTCTAGTGTTTTGACATCATTAACCATCATGGCATTTTTGGAAGAGGGTGCAGAGACAAAATCTTCAGATACAAATATTGTTAATCTCTCAAACTCCTACTCTCTCTCTTGTATGTGGATCGACCCTCTTGGGGTTAACATCAATGTCAATTTTTATAGGGCCTTTGATTGATCTCAGATACTTTCTAGAACATTCTTCCCCATCCCAGCTCCCATAAACTTGGTGGGTATCTTTAAAGTTAATCCAATTTTATTTATTGGCTACTTCCAAGAGTCAATGATTTTATAGGGATTTGGTTAATTTTTCCAATATTTCAGAAAAAAGATTGGTCGTTTTAAATTGATATTCATTCGTTTTTTTCTTATGGTCAATTGCATGCCTAAGACAATTGTTGTTTTGAAATTGTAGAGGCATTTCCTTGGAGAGATCCAATATGTCTAACCAAAGAGGATAGGATTTAATATTTGGTTTTCCATGCCCTGGTTGTTAGAGGTAAGACCCACAGTTATATCATATGTAAATATTAAATATAAATATATTTTCCTTTTGTAACCCATAAAAAAGTAGTTGTTTCCACATTCAGTGGGTTTAAATGTTCATCAAGAGTGGGAAAATAGAAGAGTCCATTCTAACTTTCATAAAAATAGAATCTCTACCCTTTTCATCCAATCCTACAATTGCAGTAAATAAAATAGGAATTTACTTTATGGGTTCCATGCTTAACACTAGATATGAAGTAGGAATTCAAGTGATATATGCATTGAATTAGTCTTGAGGATTGGATAAGACATGCAAGTTGAAGCAATAAAAAAATCAAGTTACACTTTAGGAGTACCCGCAATTCGATTTAATCTTGGTTTATTGTTAAGATTTGTCATCAACCTACCATCGAGAGTTAGGATTTTACTTTCACTAGTTTAAGAGCTATATGAATTTGAAGTTGTATTAACCCGCATATTTGCAAGGCATGGAAGACTCATTGCATGGTTGCTCTTCCCCTTACTAGGATTTGATCTCTACCAAACTTTCATATTTTCAACACCGATCTTGTTCACTTTGATTATGCTTATGTTCTTTTACATATTGAACTTGTGAAGGAAATGAACCACATGGGAAACATCACATATAAGTGCTCGTTTTTTTGCTCATGGATTTGTTTCTTCTCCTTCTGAACATGGACTCAACAAATCAATCAAAGATGCATGCAATTATTTTCAATGAAAGTTTTGCAAGTTTGTTTGAATATATGCAATGGATAATCTCTATTCTTTGTTCTAGTTTACAACATCATTATTGGGCATATGTGAGTACATTACAAAGGCGTCATGGAATTTAAAGTTGTGAAGTCTTTTTGTTAAGGCCGACACCATGAATTCATTACCATGAGAAGCCATTTTTTTAAAGAATAATGAAGTTCTTGTCTTTAGATTCATTTTTATTACCTCAAACTTTATTGGGTTAGGCATATTTTGATGAGGTTATCTATTCAACCAAAGTCATAGTGTGAGAGATCAAATAAACAATAGATTGGCTTGTGGAATGATACAAACTCTTCGTAACGAGCACAATTAAATTTATGAGCAGGGTTCTATTCATTGTTGAAGGCTTATCTGTTATTAGACATGGCCCATAGGCATATACTACCCTCTAAGCCATGAATATCCACCTTAACCTTACTCTAGAGTCTAGAAGCAGTTTGGTTCAATTTTACCTTTTGCTAACACTCGAGATCATGTGAACTAATTTCATAAGGTCCTCACTCATATGCTATGGATTGTTGGGTGATGTAGTATCTATAGAATGGACATGTTAGTTGATTTCACTAACATGCTTCAACAATGGGGTGCCTTCGTATTATTATTAGAAGAACTTGAATTAAGTATAGCATGAATTTATAAAATAATGAAGACATTCCTTTATAATAATAATGTATCCTAGAAAAGGGGTGGCAGGTGCAGGGGGCATCTTATTGGATCCCGGAGGACAAACTGAAAAAACCTTTGCTTGGGGTTTGGGCCACAAGATGAATAAGAAAGCTGAGTGGATGGCTCTCTTGTAGGGATTAAAACTTCTAGACACTATAGATTCCTCCAGGATAGCGGTTTTTTGGCGACTTAAGACAAGTCATATACAAAATGATCAATGGCTACACCTCAGGATCCATCAAGTGCAGAAGTTTGTATGACAAAATCACTCCTCTTCTTTCGAATAAAATTGAGTTTTATCATATGCTCCGAGCAAATAATACCCCTATGGACGCCTTGGAAAACTTAGGGGCCTCCCTTCCCCAAGGTCTCTATTGTTACAATGGCTTAGACACAAGTCTTAAACCCATTTCCTAATGTCTCAAAGGTTATACCCCCCCTTACTAACCCACCCCTCCTCAAATCTCATTGTCACACCCCGGTTTTGACCCCGTTTGCATGATGTATATAATGTAATCAATTGTGGTGAGGAGCTAAAGGCAAAAGCCCCACCATCAATTTGGTTGTGTATGTTTCGGCAATGGGGATAGTTGCCGATGGTATATCGTGCTATCCGACACATTATAGTTTGGCATCATGTAAATACGCACATCAAATAAAATAAACCACAACTAGCTACGATGGTGCAACGTTGAATGAAAAGGGCATCATTCCAAAGGATAAGGGTGTGGGGGATGTCAAACCTTGGTCTTTTTTGGGGGGGGGAAATCCATGTGTTACCACCGTTTTTTATTTGCCATCTTCCCTTGTCTCATCCAACCTCTTTAATGTCTTGTAGAGTAATTGAGGTAGTTATTGCTGAGTAGAGGTGGCTGTGGCAGGACTGTTAGTCATTGCCCACGTGCCCACTCCACCAGCGGATTCTTCCTCTTCACGTCGCTGGGGGCATAGGGGCGACCTTCCGTTCTCTCCACGACTCCACTCTCCCATGATCTCCACTTCTTCACAGTTTTGATTCTGCTCACTCTCATGTAGGGGACAGTTTTTCTTTGTTCTCCCTTCCCTCACCGATTGCTAGTCTGTGGATGCGTTCCCCTTCCGATTCACGCAGAGAGTCTGACCCTGTTTCCAATATCCGACTGTGTAATGTCTCGGGCCGACTGTGAAGATGTGTTATGGCTTCATTGTTGAGGAAGGACCATTGTTTTCCAATATTGTTGGCTGCGTCTGGGCTATGAATGTCCTAGGGATTTCATCGTTGAACCATGGTTGTTGTTTCCCCTGATCGGTGGCTGCTGTGAGTACCTCTATTGTGTGGATTGTGGTCTCTCTCCACCTTTTGGCTGAATGTGGTCTGTGTAAGTTTTCCCTTCACGCAAGGAGGACTGCTTCCTCACGTGCACCATTTTGGGGAATTCTCCATTGGTTGTCCATCCACACACCGAGAGTATTTCTCTCCCCTTCTCACGCACATGAGTTCTGCGTTGGTTTTCCTCACGCAGGGAGAGGGTGAATCGTGACTGTCACTCAGGATTTTCAGGTGCAGGAGCCATTCACGCTCGAGGTTGTGTGCTGTGTGTCCCATATCGGTTTCGGTGGTATGTGTATGTCTCCCTGTCACTTGTGGCCGTGTATGTTGTCTACTGTGGTCTGCGTTTGTGTTTTCCCATGTCTATGCTGGGAGTTTTCCCTCTCCTCTATTTTGGGACTGTGGATTGTTGCCCTCATTCATTGTGAGGTTGTGGCTGTTGATGTACCCTAGTTTTGGGTTGCTGTTGAGTTGTTTTGGCTACGCTAGGGCCAATAACAACTCTGAGTTGTCTTGTGGCTTGAGCTGTGTTTCTCCCTTTGTTGGGATTGTCATCTGGTTGTCTTCACAGAGCTGTGAAGGGATTGTTTTGCTGCGGTGTGCAGTGGTTGGTCTTCGGACTATTGAGAGTGGGATTAGAGGCTATGTATGCATGAGAAGACTGGTGTTGAGGCCACCAGCTTGGCATTTAGCCTGTCCTAGCTCCTTGATGACTTGGTAAGACCCTGCTATGTGGGTTTGGCTGATTGGCAAACCTTGGCTATGTGTAAGCCTGCATTGACCCTTATTCCTTGAGGAATCATGCCCAGCTCGGGGGTGGCAGTGTTGCTGAGAGATTGATGAGCACGCTGGCCTATGGTTGGGTGGAACGTTGCAGCGACGTAGCTGGTTGCGGTGCGAGTTCTTCGTTGAAAGATAAGTAATCCTGATTGTTTTATCTCTGCAATTATATCTATTGTTTCATGAATTATGAAGAACATGTTCAATGCTGGAATGTATATGGTTGAGGAATCATGCATCTTGTATGATGGATTATGCATCTTCGTATGCATTCTGTTAAGCTTGTTTTTATTTCAGCATTGATGTCTGTTCATGTTCATGGGGCTGTTTGCCCGTTTGCGTGGTGTTGGTAGCGTCCTCTTCGCCGGTCAGAGGGTCGGGGACGTGACAGCGTGGTATCAGAGCTCATGTTGCAGCATGGGCCTGAATGGACCACCAAGATGTAGTGACAGAGGGTAGAATTACCATCTATGCCCAGCAGAGATCAGAAATGGATGACAGAAAGCTTCCATGAATTTGCCTAAGTGTTTGAACAGTCAGTTCATCGGAACACTTAGTGGAACGGACTTCCGATGTAGCGAAAGAGCTAGAGGGAAGCATACACGATGGAGAACAGTTGGAGGGAAAATTTCGAATTTTTTTCTAAGTGTTGACGTTTGTCGACAAAAATTAGATGTTGGAGTCGCCGACACCGCGGAAGAAGTTAGAGGTTGTCTGTCCGCTGTTGCAGCTATCAAAGGGACTAAAATGCCGTGGCGGATGGAGAAAGTTGTTCGAGCGCCCGTCGATCATCGGAAGCAGGAATTTGTTTGAGCGTCTGTCGTTGCGGATGGCTAAACAACTATGCGTCTGATGGGTAAGGCCTCCGACCGCCGACGCTATGAAGAAAGTTCGAAATTTTTTCTAAGTATAGAAATCGTCGGCTATCGAAAGAAGATATTGGTTCGTTTGCCCGCCGTTGCGGAAGTCTAGAGCACTAGACTTCTGATGAGAAAATATTGCCGATGGCGGTCAAAATCATTTCGCCGATCGGAAGAAGATCAAGGATCGTGTTCCACCATTGCGGCTGCTGAAGGCACTATCTCACCGACGAAAAGAAGGTCAAGTGGCGGCAGAAAGGAGATCATTGGAAGGCGTTAGCTGTTTGAGCAGCTGAGTTAGCCGAAAGGACTTCCGATGCCGTCGGCGGAAGAAAGTAGAAGGTTGAAAATTCATCTAAGTATGGAAACTGTCGAAAAAATTTAGCTGTTTGAGCAGCCGATGCGGCAGCAAGTATCGGAGAAAAATAGAAGATGAGGTTGCCAATGCGGCGGCAGAAGGAAGAAGAAAGATTTCTGAAAATTTTCTAAGTACAAAAACGTCGGAAAACTTTAGAGGATTGGACCGCCGAAACGTCGAAAAACTTTAGAGGATTGGACAATCGATACATCGAAGAAAATTAGAGGATCAGTCTACCGATACGTCGGAAGCCAGAGGAGGATCGGCCCGAAACGTCAGAAAAAATTAGTTGTTTGGTCCGCCGATACGTCAGAAAAATTTAGTTGTTTCGATCACCGATACAGCGGAGAAGCTAGCTGTTCCAACTGCCGAAACGCCAGGCTGAAAGTCGAAATGAGAGCCGATTCTGCAGAGGAAATTTTGAGATTTTCAAGTGGTATTTTCCAGTAGATTTCAACTGTTTTTTCAACAGGATTTTTCAGTAGTTTTTCAGTGGGGTTTACAGATGGCTGAAGTTGGCAGCCAGTCCAAAATGCAGTTGCGTGTAAAATGCCAAGATTTGGTGAAAATATTCATTCTTAGAAGTGGTGTGGTTTTCACACCCGAGGTTGGAATGACGCATGTGGATAGGCGTTGGAAAGCTTATCCAGTAGGGAACAAGGGAAAGTCACCAGAATCTAAGCATGGAGCAGCAAAGTGCTAATGACAGCCGTTGCTATCAAATGGACAATTCTGGAAAGTTGCATGCCCAGAGGTAGCAAGGACCATGAAGGCTAACCAGCTGTTGTGTGGAAGAGGAGTTCCATGCAAGGATGTGGGACTTGAAAAGGGAAGTTTCCTTAAACCCTATCTTGCTAATTATAACTACATTTCCTAAGTTTAATACTTGAAATGTATGAGGATATGTATTGCATGCATAGGATATTACATGTTGGTAAGAATAGTGAGGATTATGTATTTATAATGAGCCACTAATGATAACTATTGCATTGGTGTTGGCATTAGTGGAAAAACCAACGACAACCTGGACATGGTTGAGTATGATGCTGATGCCGATGAATGTGACCAACAACCCTATGAAGAAAGGGATAAGGCAACCTTTCCATAATCAAAAGTTGGTGAGCAAAGTCTGCAATCCTCTGCGAGATACCGACTAAACTAGTAATGCCAAGGGTGTAAGTAGGACCCATGAAGGTAAGAGTTTGATTATGACAAACTCCAAGGAGTGGTAAAGGTAAGAGACCTCATACCATGTGGATATTTGAATATAGAAAGGTGTCATGCCTGTATATATTGGTTGAGCTTAGTAGCCCAAGGAAGTAAGTACTGATGATCTTGATTGTAGTAATGCATCCAATATGAAGTAGTCATGGTTAGGCCATGCATGATAAGTTGAATGCATAGTATTCCTGAATCAATGCAAGGTAGCATTGAGTGGATATGCATTAAAAAGATTTTATGAATCTTGTAGTTATGCATTGAATGTATGCATATGAAGGGTGTGAGTGATTGATTGCATAAGTATAGGTGCAAATGTTGTGATGCATTGCATGAATGCATTGAGATGAGTGCATGTGATGTTATGAATAACTAATGGCTGAAATGATGAATTGATGACAATTCAGGAACCATTTCAAAAGTTGTTATGAATGCAGGATAGTAAGTGCATAAAGAGGATAGTCATGATCAGTTGGCTGCCAGAAATTCTCTATGGAAGAGTAAGGTGGTACAAATGATACACTTGTGAAGTAAGGAGTATCTAAACATTTCATTTAATTGCATGAATGATGTGACTATACCTTGCGAATGTTAGTATGATAATGATTGCATGAAGTAAATGAGTCTTGGTAATATTGATGTGATTAGCAGCTGGAAGTATTTGAATTTTATAAATTCTGAAAATGCTTCAGTAATGGTTGTAGCAATGAGAAGGTTATATGCATCCAGACTTACCAAGTGTTTGGTTGATTGAAGCTCAGGTTTCAGGTAGATTATTTAGAGCATGGCAATGAGAGTAAGACCATGGCAAATGCCAGAATCTGCCATGTGAAAGAGCCAAACCTTATGAGAAAAGTCTCATGGCTGTGAAAATAGTTGGTATGCATAATGGGTTGTTAAATTTGAATTGTGAATTTCGGATTTAAGAAATTGCTGACGACTACTAATAACTGTTGGTTTGCATAAGATTGTGTCAGGACGATGCATTGTAAGTGGGTATTCATGTTATGCTAGTAAGCATAAAAAAAAAAAATTATAATGGGCATAGTAGTGCTACTTACAAGAGACCCACAAATGAGGATCACCTCATTGCTAAGCAAACTAATTTCTGTAGTAGATAGAGTTGCAAATTCTTATTGAATTTAATTACTAATGTAATTGCTTGGTTATGTAACAATCAATTTGGATTGTATTATCAGATAATGATTGACTGTTTGGATATTTAATGAATGTGCCAGGGGTACACACTTCAAGAAGATCATGTGTGATGGCCTGCAGGAGCCAAACTTCATGGGAAGGTTTTCCCTTATCTTGGAAATGGGTTTCGGGTGAAACTCCATTGGACATTCTGGAAATGTCTCATCTGCACTACATATTTGGTAAGCAACATGAGTGAGATGGTATAGACTATGTCGGTAAGACATGTGTGGATATGAACTGTAAAAAGGAGTTCTGATGGCTAACCGAGGGACTGTCAACTCGGAGAAGGGAGCTCCCATTCCTCCTTAACAAAGGCATACTGCGTCGACAAATGGATAAGTGTTCTGTGACCCTTGCTAATAATATGCATGTCAATTATTAAAATTCCATATGCAGAACATGTTTTGATTTTATTTCCATGATGACCGATTGCTTGAGTATGAATAGGGCCTACATGGCTAACACCGGAAAAGAGTGCACACTTTCCCGATGTCGGATCATGAAAGGGTTTTCAATATTGATTACACCCTAGGGAGTGGACGCACTCCTGGTGTCTCAATACTTGATAGTGAATGATATGAAATATGGTTACAGTTTTAGAGCAATAATGTTGATGAGTTTGCTTATATTGCTTGTGTTGACAGGCTAAATAGATGCAGTTGGGTGTTGCACCCTAAAGGTAAAAGGTAAAGGTAAAAGGTAAAAGGTAAATGGTTGTTGTGAGGGGTTGTGGAGTAAGGGTTATTGTTGATATAAGTGTATGTTGGGCTGTTATATGCCTGGGGATCCATAGTAGATCCTAGACCTAGAAATGGTCATGATAAAGTTCCAAGCCCAGTCGACATGTGGATGTACTGGTTGGACATTAATTATTTGATGTTGTGGAAGTAGCCTGCGTGCTGACCTAACATCCAAGTCCATAGGCAATCCCAAGGCTTGCAAAGCGAAGCAGGATCCTGTGGACCAACGAGGAAACGCACAATACAGATAAGTATTGGATTATTTTGCTTATGAAGATACATGTGTATATGATTTGGTTATGATGTTTTAAGCTCTTGTTCTAGAGATAAAACCGATGAGAATAAACTAAACATGTGAATCTATTCAATGTTTGGGTATAGGTATCGCTGGGAGCGAGAACTATGAGAGAATCCTAGGGGTGCATGTGGACATGTGACTGTCCTGGAGAGCTCGGAATGAGCAGTAATGAAAAAGGTACTAGTAAGACTGTGAAGGTCCTAGCAGCCGAGACAAACCAGGTGGAGAGACTTCATGGTTTAGAGGTATGGAATAGACCGAAGACACTAAGTGTCATGACCAAGACAGATTGGTCCAGCATTCACGGTGAAGTGAAAGAGGCTGAGAGCATGAAAGGCCACAGTGGTGGTGTGGGTTCTAG
>LPNX011004354.1:1130365-1169333 GCA_001517045.1 Pseudotsuga menziesii | reverse complement strand
CATTGTGAAAAACAAAAGATTGTTGAATGCATGTATGACTGAAAATGGAATGTGTGTATTTGCTGAAAGTAAATTATGAATGCTGGAATAGTTAATTCCCTACCCAATAATGGACATGAATGAGCTCGTGTGCTTGTTGGGAAGGCATGAAAAATATGAAAGTCTCCTTGATGAGGCTTGGATTGTCATGCCGATTGGGTAATTAACTAATTGATTTTAATGTTTATATTATGCTTGGTCTGACAGAATTTCAATGGTGCATTACATAGGTGAGAAAAGTGAAACCCGATAGTGCACATTGATCATGGCAGCAAATCAAAGGTTGTTGGACTTGGCTGGAAGTCTCCTTCAAATGATTGCCAAGACCCAAGAAAATCTTAGAGAGATGCTCAAGATACAGAAAAGGCAGAATGAAATGAACCACCAGATTTTGCAAGACTCTATTGGTTTGCAAAGGGAGGTGAAAAGCCTTCTAGGAGCAATCGGCAAAGGAAAGGAAGGTGGATCAGCGATGGGACATTCGTCCAAGCGACTCGTTAAGAAACGGTCCAAGCATGAAGACTCAAAGGAAATTGAGCAGGTAAAGATGAAGCAGCCAGTGAAATGCTGGGAATGCGGAGGACATCATTTACGCTGGGACTGCCCAATGAGGGAACATGATGAGGGCAACAGTCGCAAAGTTCCTAGACTTCGGGATAAGTTGGGAGCTGAGAACCAGCATGAGAAGTTTATGGAAGCTAAGGGGCTTGGTCTTGCACGTTCATAGTGAATAATTGAACGTGGGACGAATCTGCAAAATTTTGAAATTTTGATGTGCAATTGTATATGTATTGTATATGTATTCCTATGTATTGGAACACCGAGGACGATGTTATTCCAAGGGGGAGGGGAATGTCACACCCTGGTTTTGACCCCATTTGCATGATGTATATAATGTAATCAATCGTGGTGAGGAGCTAAAGGCAAAAGCCCCACCATCGATTTGGTTGTGTATGTTTCGGCAATGGGGATAGTTGCCGATGGTATATCGTGCTATCCGGCACATTATAGTTTGACATCATGTAAATACGCACATCAAATAAAATAAACCACAACCAGCTACGATGACGCAACCTTGAATGAAAAGGGCATGATTTCAAAGGATAAGGGTGTGGGGGATGTCAAACCTTGGTCTTTGGGGGGGGGGGGATCCATGTGTTACCACCGTTTTTGATTTGCCATCTTCCCTTGTCTCATCCAACCTATTTAATGTCTTGTAGAGTAGTTGAGGTAGTTATTGCTGAGTAGTGGTGGCTGTGGCAGGACTGTCAGTCCTTGCCCACATGCCCACTCCACCAACGGATTCTTCCTCTTCACGTCGTTGGGGGCAGAGGGGCGACCTTCCATTCTCTCCATGATCTCCACTTCTTCATGGTTTTGGTTCTACTCACTCTCATGCAGGGGACAGTTTTTCTCTATTCTCCCTTCCCTCACCGATTGCTAGTCTGTGGATGCATTCCCCTTTCGATTCACGCAGAGAGTCTAACCCTGTTTCCAATATCGGACTGTGTAATGTCCCGAGCCGACTGTGAAGATGTGCTGTGGCTTCATTGTTGAGGAAGGACCATTGTTTTCCAATACTGTTGGCTGTGTCTGGGCTGTGAATGTCCCAGAGATTTCATCGTTGAACCATAGTTGTTGTTTCCCCTGATCGGTGGCTGCTGTGAGTACCTCTATTGTGTGGATTGTGGTCTCTCTCCACCTTTTGGCTGAATGTGGTCTGTGTAAGTTTTCCCTTCACGCAGGGAGGACTGCTTCCTCACGCACACCATTTTGGGGAATTCTCCATCGATTGTCCATCCACACACCGAGAGTCTTTCTCTCCCCTTCTCACGCACAGGAGTTCTGCGTTGGTTTTCCTCATGCAGGGAGCGGGTGAATCGTGACTGTCACTCAAAATTTTTGGGTGCAGGATCCATTCACGCTTGGGGCTGTGTGCTGTGTGTCCCATATCAGTTTCAGTGGTATGTGTATGTCTCCTTGTCGCTTGTGGCCATGTATGCTGTCTAATGTGGTCTGCGTTTGTGTTTTCCCATGTCTATGCTGGGAGTTTTCCCTCTCCTCTATTTTGGGAATGTGGATTGTTGCCCTCATTCATTGTGAGGTTGTGGCTATTGATGTACCCTAGTTTTGGGTTGCTGTTGAGTTGTTTTGGCCACGCTAGGGCCAAGAACAACTCTGAGTTGTCTTGTGGCTTGAGCTGTGTTTTGCCCTTTGTTGGGATTGTCATCTGGTTGTCTTCACAGAGCTGTGAAGGGATTGTTTTGCTGTGGTGTGCAGTGGTTGGTCTTCAAACTATTGAGAGTGGGATTAGAGGCTGTGTATGCATGAGAAGATTGGTGTTGAGGCCACTAGCTTGACATTTAGCCTGTCCTAGCTCCTTGATGACTTGGTAAGACCCTGTTGTGTGGGTTTGGCTGATTGGAAAACCTTGGCTATGTGTAAGCCTGGATTGACCCTTATTCCTTGAGGAATCATGCCCAGCTTGGAGGTGGCAGTGTTGCTGAGAGATTTATGAGCACGCTGGCCTATGGTTGGGTGGAACATTGCAGCGACGTAGCTGGTTTCAGGGTGAGTTCTTCATTGAAAGATAAGTAATCCTGATTATTTTATCTTTGCAACTATATCTACTGTTTCATGAATTATGAAGAACATGTTCAATGCTGGAATGTATATGTTTGCTTCCGCTGAATGTTGAGGAATTATGCATCTTGTATGATGGATTATGCATCTTCGTATGCATTCTGTTAAGCTTGTTTTTATTTCAGCATTGATGTCTGTTCATGTTCATGGGGATGTTTGCCCATTTGCGTGGTGTTGTTAGCGTCCTCTTCGTCGGTCGGAGGGTCGGGGACGTGACACTCATTCTTATAATTTTCTTGGAATATGGTTCTAACCAAGCTCCTTGCCAAGGCGACACGTGGTTTCCACCCACCTCCATCTCCTCGACGATACTGCCTGCTTTAATGAACCATCCCCTCTGGATTAAATGCTCAACCAGAAAGCGTGCTTCAGGTCTTATCCTACTCTGTACAATGGCTTCTTCCTGAAGATTAGTCTACCCTCCTACTCCTTTTGATAGTCCAAACCTTTCTCATTCTTATGCTATCTGTTCAGAAAAAGCTTTGCTCGCTGTTATCTCTGGAGTTGACAAAGTCTATGCTCAGGGGATCCCATGGTAGTCATTGCCTCTGATAAGGGCCTTTGTTAAGGAAAGGCTAGCTCTCGCTGCATTCTTGAATTGCATCTGCTCTTCACATGTTGTTGGTCCTTCATGGCGTTCAGTCTTAGGCTCTTCGACCAGTGATTTTTCAGTCGGGCATTTTCTCTTTGAAGGTAACACTCTGAATTTTGGTTGTAACTGTTCTGGTTGGAAGGAAGGAGCAATTGGAAGGCTCTCTTCCACAGTAGGAAAGATTGCGACATATTATAGCAAGAAATTACTACTCTCATCTCTGTTTTCGATAATTCGTCCTCCAGTTTTAGTATTATTTGCATTGTACAGGATCACGAGATTTCAGGTTTTGATAGGGATATTCTCAATAATTTTTCAAGCCTAAACCTTGCCAGTCTCAGTTATGTTCAAGAGAGAAAGGACCGTGCAGGAGAAAACGTAGGCCTTGCAGACTTGAAGGCAAACCTTCGGCGCCTATATGAAATGGTGGCTATTGGAATCATGGACAGTAGAGAGACAACCAAAGAAGTAAAAAATCTTGTTGATGCGGTTGGATACACATCCTATCAGATTATCAACCATAATCCCAGGATTGATGATACTGAAATGAATTTAAAGGAAATCATGAGGAAAGTTGACCGCATTCAGGAGGACCTCCAGCGTCTGGTTCAAATGAATCAAGGAAGCCAAGCACATTAAAACCTTCCATGGGTATGTCAGCACACCCTATTCCAGGCAACCCTTAATGTGTTTGATAAATAGCTTATGTTTTTTTGCTTATTACTTAATCAGCAATACATTTGGGTAAATACTACCTCTGTCTTTAATAGTTATGTAAGGACTCTGTTCGACATTTTAAGGTTATTTTTTTGGCCTAGTTTTGTCTTTTCTATCTTAGATCAGCAAGGACTATTCAGATGCTTTTTTTTGTAATGAATGGCTGAGCACAACCTCTTTAATATCAAACCCTTTTATAGTTTCTGTTAAAAAAAAAAATATCCTAGAAAGGATTTAAATAAAGTTATTAAATAATTAGTAAAAGGCTGCAAATGTCAATGTAGTAGTTATAAAAGATATCCAACTCATAAATATTATGGACCGATAAATTTACAAAGAAATGAAAAAGCATCACAAGCATATAACATCACTTATCCACCAGACTATTCCAGGGATTACAAGTAAGACGACTAGGACATAGATAAACATGTGACCGTCGTAGCTTCTCTCAAATAGATGTAAACTTCCCTATTCCAAAATCTACTAGTTTCAATCCTGTTACATCAAAGGAAAAGAAGTATGTTGGTCCAACATACACTCATAGTTCAGTTGTAATTGCATTTTTTAATAACATTAGCAGTTTAGCATCCACAATAAAGTAATGTCTGTCATGTCAAAATGGAGAGAAAATTCAATTTAAAGCTTGAAGTTTCCCAATATTAACCTTTCATTTTTCCAGCTCATCGGTCCTTTGAAAATAATAAGAACACATGGCTATGTAGCCAATACAATAGACAATATAAAGCATTTACATTGAACCTACAATCTTGAGTGAGCTTGAGACCCACATCTAATCTGTGCATGTAGTGAGGTGTAGAAAAACATCAACAAATTTGAAAGGATCCCCCATATGATAATTGTCATATCTAGCATAATGGATCATGTAAATTCATTGCAATGGGAAATAGAGTGTGCCTTTCCAAGTATGATGGGCATTAAATGTTGTGATAGAGCTATATTTAGTAAGCCATGTGCTTGTCAATATACATTTGCTGGTCTCCTCAAAGATTGGAATTCATGACACTCTGCTCCTAGATTCAACAACTAACGTTTACTTCTCTATCAGGGAAAATGAAAATGATCTTATTTTCAAAGAGTATTCAAAGAACTTCCTTAATATTTTAATTAATATTTTCGAGTGCTTGGATTTAGGATCAACATGTGCCCAATGAATTGCATGTGTCCTCATAAACATTTACATTACTCTCGGATAGGACCTTATATTCGTCATTTTACTTTGATGGTAGCGGAGATGTAAATATCGATACCTTCATCAGTTCAACAGGTAATGATACAAAATCAATTGTATTTCCTTTAATGTTAACACACATGTAGTGCCCTTGTATAACCCCAATTTGCTCCAATGTTTCCGAAATGAGTAGGATGTATATAATGATTTCTTTGTCAACTCAATTAATAGTGTTATATTTGACTGTTATAATAGTTTTGACAATGTTGCTTAGTGAGCTATAATTCATGTTTTGGATTCGACATGGACTTATTGTCTTTACCCTCTAACATTAGGATCTTCAGTTCTTAGTATTCTTATTATTCACCCTATCATGTTGTTGAGAATTGTGAGGCCTCATACAATATGAATGGTAACACTGCTAATAGTTATTGTTTCCTGACAACCCCTCCCTTCTTTTCTTGACCTTGGAAGAGAAAAGAAGGGGTCCCCTACTAAAATTGTGACTATTTCTAAGCTTGTTTGGTGACTTAGTTATTGGCCTTTGATGATGACATCTTCTATAGTGATGTTGCCTCTTTTGTAATTCATGTTTGACTCTTATTGATGATTAAGCATTTACTATGATTTTTAGGAGCTACATGTAGATAATAACTTATGTAACAACAATATAACTAGTTGTAAGGCTAGTTCATTAGAATTTGCACATGGATATTTTGATCTTAAAGGGTCGAGAGAGAGTTACTTCAATGGAAAACAAAAGTGAAAAACGTAGCAATTTATTGATAAGCTCATGCATAATACGTAAAATTGTGGATTATCCAACTCTCCTAGTAAGTAATAGTAATAATCATTATTTGAAATTCCCACCCCAAGTTTCCCTTGTCCATAGACAAAACAAAAATTCTCAATCATGCTATACTAAATTACTACTATTGTAAGTTATGAGTGTAATTGCTAGCTGATATTTTTTAGTAGACACTTGTTTAGGTTTGTTGGAAATTTCATTTCTTTCCCATTGTCAAGTACAATGAATTCCATAGGTTAGTTGGTCATGGCATGCAATCTCTCTAGGAAACATAAGCCTTTTTTGTATGAATACAGGTCAAAAATAAATGTAAGAGCTTCAAACAAAAGTCATATAATCATCCAGGCACTAAAATTATGGGGTGCAACAGAATCACCAACTTTATGTAATAGTTAAAGATTAAGGTATAAACACAACCTAGGTTCATAGTTTTCACATCTAAGAAACGACATTCTATTACTTTCATAAGAAGTGGTCATTTTGAGTCATTATAGGCACTAAAAGGAGATGGTTCAGAGAGGTGATGATAAATGTGTGCATAGAAGAAATATGGTGCATAAGTTGTCATGTTCTATACCACATATGGTAAAAAAAGGAAGAAAATGTAGATTACTTCAGGCTTGGAAGGTTAATGGAACCTCTATTAAGACTCCAAAGTGAATTCAATGTCATAGGACAAGCTTTTATCCTAGGTTTTGGATGATCATTGCAATAGTAAGTTATTATCTTAAACATATGATTTGTTCATTATAGTGAATTCTTATATTATTTATGTAAGCTCAATCAATGTGGAATTTAGCCTAAGTAATAAATATTGACCTCCCTTTGGAATTTGGTCATGAAAAATTGTACAACCTTGTCAAAGAGAAGACATCGTGGATGCAAATAATGTGTATATATTGATTCACATCATTAGGGTGTTTATGGAAATTTTTTGATGAGTTTATCTATTAAAATTTAGAAATGGGTCTAGAGGGAAATCCTTTCTAGACCTATGGAAATGACTAATGTATAAATGTTTACAATTTGATGAGACGCTCTCCAAAATTGTCCAAGATTGAGTTGCTATAAGAAAAATTGAAATTGTTAAATACAAAATCCTATAACTATATATGAAAACATCTATTAGAAGATGAGAATTAAGGGATTTCCAAGAAAACTTAATGCCAACTTATTTGTTACTGCTCCAACCTTAAACTTGTGTATGGATAACTAAGATGGAATATAAATTTTGTAAAATTAGTGTCTATTATCGACTGAAAAAATTGAATGTGGTAATAAAATACCCAAAAAAATTATATTTTGTGCATAAATCCTACAATACCATGATAATATGAATCACTACACTATCAAAGGTTGGATGTTCAAGTTCCAACTAACTTCAATTAGTTGCATGATCAACAATTTTGCAAACACACATGTAATATACCTTTTTGCATAAATCCTACGGTATCATGGTAATTGAATCAACTGCACCAGAGAAGGTTGTAATTACAAACTATATTGCCAATATTGTGATGTGCTAGGATGCATGTTGCAATCTTAGTACAACTAGTTGCATGACTAACCATTTTTAAATCATACATGTAATGCATCTCTGCCCTATATATTCCTTTACAGGAATTGGTGACGAAGGAATGCACTTATACGCTAATTACATAATCTATAGTAGAGAAGGTAAGATAATTTTATTGATGTCCAAGAAATAACCACAAAAGCATATCAATGGGATAAAACATAATAGGTACAAAGTGGGATTGCAAAAGTATCTCCCAGATCTATACTAAAGAAAGGAAAGATAAAAGACTAAGTGTATAGCTAAAAGCTAAACATGTATCCAAGAGAAGAATATGTCTATGATTTCAAACAGATCTTGACAAGTAGGGTATAGGAAGAGAGTTAGAGGATGCATGCTATATGCCTAACATAGTTCTCAAAAGCTCATCATACGAGCTTTAATAACAAATAGCTTGTAAACAAACTTTTACCTTATATATGCTTCTGCAAACTCGCTAAGGTGGTAAAATAAATTTGTTTCCATATTGTCAGCTATTAAAATGCAACATTTAAGGATAAAAAACTTGGAGGTGTCCGTTGAAGCTATTTATTTAGACTTGGGTGTCTTTATCTCATCTCTAGACTTGATAAGTATGGCATAGAAACACCTAATTTTGAACACTTCTACAGACTGAAAGGTAATGCAAATCCATTACTTGATTCATGGAATCTCCATATGCATAGAAATACGCTTTTTGAAATCTTACAAAGAAAAAAATGAAAAGGGTTACCCATCTTGAAATTTTGATACAAACAAATCAAAGGGTATGTGTGCATGGTGTTTAGGTGAAGTTTCAGGTAGAAACCCAATACCTCCTCAACCAACTACCCCCTCAACCAAGAGCAGCAAATGACGGTAGAAACCCACTACCTCCTCATCCTTTTGTTGACATATTGAAGAAGGGAAACAATGACATGAACACTCCAACAATGATAAAAATGCCAACTATGTTTGAAAAATGCCCAACCTCTTTTCAAAATGCTGAGACAACAAGAAAAACACCCAACAAGTATAAACATGCACTAGGAATAATAAATTTTCCCATCCAGCTATAAAAACGCCCCACGCAACAATAAATTCTCCCACGCAGGTATAAAAATTCCCTAGGCAAGAAAAATTCACCCAGGTATTTATAAATATGACCATACATTTTATAATTTGTCCATCAATTTAAAAGAACACCCAACAACATTTATATTTAGGCCAATAAGAAGAAATTCACACAAGGCACTTCAACCATGCCCTACCATGCTCAATTTTGCCCCAACATTTATAAAAAAACGCGTTCTGAGTTATTCAAATCACACAGGTGAGAAATTGGCAATTTAGAAATATCCTCATATATTGCAACATCTCTGTAACATGAGTCGTTGATATCTGAGATTGGATGGGCATTCAATGGAAGGATTTTAATAGATATTGGTATCTTATATATACATGTTTTTTGAGTTCTTCAAATCGCACAGTTGAGAAATTACCAATTTAGAAACCTCCTCATATATTGCAGCAACTCTATAACATGATCCATTTATCTCTGAGATTGAATGGGCATTCAATTAAGGGATTTTAATAGTTGTTGGTATCTTACATATACTAGAAAGACTCAATTAGGTGGCAAAAAATAACTACCGGGCCCAATTCCTCTCACACATTCTCATTTAGCTATGACATTGATTAACAATGCAATGTAAATTCCATAAATGAAACCAATCATTTAACATAAGCAATTAAAATGGAATTTGACACTTTATTTACCCTGGAAACCCAAATGGGAAAACCAACTTTGGATGGGGTCCAGTCATTTAATTCTGGCAACCTATATACAATGCATGCTAGGAATTCTCCTTCTGACTCTCTCTGGACAATAGGAAAATCCCTTGGAGAGTGAACATGTAATGAGATATAGGAGAGGTATGGAATGGGAAGACCAATAGCCTTGGCCCTTCGTTTCCCATTCCCACTCTCTCATGGTCTCTTATTATTTTATTAGTTTGTTCTTTTATTTTTATCACGTTTATTTATTTTTTCCATTTAATTTCGTTTACATTTGCCTTTGTGTTTATTTCACAAGGCTTAATATATTACAATTAATACATTGTAAAATTACATTTTAAATACTGAGTCGTCAACCATTCATTGGTTTGGATCAATTTTAGATCAAATATTGATTGCCACATTTAATTTTTTAAGACAAAATTTGAATTTGTAGAATATCTGATGGATCTATTATGTTTTGTCTTTTTGGATTCCATTCCCTTGGATTCTTTTTACCATATAGCTATTTTATTAGACTCTTTAGGTTATACATGCTAAGTTAGGTATTTCATAATCTACAAATGTTAGTGCCAAGTGGTATGGCTTGAATTTGCGTTGTAATTTGTCAAAGGCCATTGGATCTAGATTATCGTGCCTATGGAGTTATACCTCAAATTTGTCTTTGAAGTAATATGGAAAAATTTCTTTTATTTCTTACTTATCATAGCCACATTAATATAAATACATATATTGGCATCAATGCACGAGGATCCTAAGAACATCTTGCAAGCTAGGGAAACTAGGTAAGGAGTTCTTACCAATCCTTTCACCTTGGAGTTGTTTTGACATTTACTATTTACAAAATTGATCTCCCTATAGATGCTATACTTGAAGAGTGCATTGAAGCAACGACAGGGTTCGTTCCTTGTACACAATTGAGACATGTTTATCTTCTTGAATTACCTTGTACACAATGCTAATTAAGGAACTCATCTGAGCTATTTGTAGATGCAAACTTGTTTGGTTTTTGTGAAGTCCCAATATTAGTCCCTTTATAACAACTAAGTGTTGCCTCAATATTGGTATAAAATGCAAGTAGAGGTACAAGATTCTCTCTGCTTTGTAGGATTGAAAAAACTTAGTTAAAGGACTCAATGTAACAATTCATTACAAATTATGTGTGAAATGGAATAAATTTGGGCCTCTAGGAAATCTTGACTGAATTGCAGTGAAGGGATATTTTTGGTGTGTTGGTCATTGTGGTGACCATTAAGGGAGGTGTTATACTGTTATGGAATTACAACAATGGTCACATTATGTAAATAATGTACTTAATACATTAGTGTGTGCGTCAACATTTGGAATATCTATACCATGATCAACAACATCTGTCATTTATTTCGAAATCATTTCAAGCTTATCCATGAATCTGTGTGGTCACTTTGCAACCCATTTTGTCAAGGTGCCTTGCCAATGAATCAACAATTTTCTTGTGTTGATAGAAACAATTGTTGTTTTATCTCCCAATTCATTTAGCAATCTCTCTAGACATGTCATCTTATTACCATTGTTCAACATCATCACAATTTGATTTATGTCTATTCCATCTTCAACTACATCTGTCACTTATTTTGAAATCCTTTCAAGCTTATCCATGAAGCGTGGTCACTCTGTAACCCACATTGTGAAGGTGCATTGCCCAATGAATTGATAATTTTCTTGTATTGATAGGAACAATTGTTGTTTTATCTCCCAAGTCATTTAGTAATATCTCTAGACCTGACATATCCTCACCATCCTTCAACATCATCACATGTTGAGTTATAAATGAAATAAGGATCAATTTAACTATATTCATTCTATTGATATTGGTTTTTGATCTCTAGATTTTTTCACAGCTTTGAAATCTTGTTGAAGTAGCAAATTTAGTTGGTGTCAATGGCGTTTCTTAGAAAATGTTGAGGTCAAGGGTAGAAGACAATGAAACTTGTGATCCATCAAATGTTGAAGTTACGGTAGAACAGTACAACAAGTTATATGGTGCACTCAACATTATGCATGAATTATTTGTACCTATTATTGAATCTAGGACCAAATAGGATCTCATCGCATAAGTGATTTTCAACAATTTAATAGTGACATTTTTGCACCTATGACGACTTTTTTTTGAGAAGCTAAGTGCTTCCTCACCTTCTATGATGTAGTTTATATGGATAGGTCCATAGAATTTTTCCCACTATTTTTCATACACGAATCTACAGATTATTCTCAACATATTTAAGTGGATCTCTTATTTCCACATTTTAATGTTTTTCTTTTTCTATAACTCTCCTAGACGCCATCAACACCAAGTTGTAGAATTGTTACCCCCTTAGAGGCATGGGTTCCCACTTATAATTTGCATCACAAATTTACTGGGGGTGACATGATCATGGAACCTTGATGTCCCCATGGTGTTTTGCTTGGTTACTTTCTTTGTCATGGAGAGCACCTAGTTGGATGCTTGGGAATGCTGATGAGGATGCTCTAGGGAATTTTGAGGACTGTTTAGGACTGCTGATTTAAGGGAATAATAGGGATAGTAAGCAACATTTTCTCAAATCTAGGCACATTCTGGGCTTTTGAATCAATTCTCAAACCCGTTCCTAACATTCTAATAGCATTGAGAGGCATTTCCGTGGTAATTTTGGGTAATCTATGCACGATTAAGACCTCAAAGAAATAATAAACCTCATCATTTGTAAATCTGTGCATGTTCTTGGCATAACATCTTATTATTCTGGAAGGTTCTCTTTGATTTTTATTATTATCTAAAAGCACCAAATAGTCAGGGAAATCCCTATATCCTTCAACCTGTGCATGTTTTACCCTTCTAAGTACCTAATAATCACAATCGAGGTTGATTTTGGGTGTGCTGAATATAAATTAGAACTATTCCTGACTAAAATGTGCGTGAAAGTAGTAAATAGCCAATAATTATCCATTATGGGAAAACCTATGCATTCCTATAGCAATAGAGAGGACAAAACAACAATCACAATGAAGATGAATTTGGAGCAAATTTTCCAATCACCAATGTGTAGTTTATAACTTACAGTGTGATGAAGTTCCTAAAAAAAACAATGACATGTCCCATTGGCCTAATTCTATGGTCATTAGTTGGACATTAATAAATGATCTTAATCTTACCTATGTTATCTAAATGGAGGAAAAGTGGTAAGCTCTTAAAATACTTCCTTATGATCAAGAATGATATCATATATAGGTGAAGGAAGGTCTAATGTTTCTTCACACTTAATTTTATTGTGTAGCATAATAAAAAGTAAGACCAAATAATTTTCCTACTTAACTGCATTCTTAACATGAGGAGAAGTAGGAAACAAATTTTGTGATTAAAAATTAGACTCGAGGGTACAAGTGACTCCATCTTTGTGCAAAGTATAAGTGTTGTGATATAATTTATATGTAGACCCTTTTTCATATTAATAGGGTGTGCCAAACAATATTCCACAACATTCCATTTTAGTAACATTGCATGTGACTGTATCAATGAAGTGAGCCCTGAAAGTAAAGTTCATTGTCCATATTGCGTGATAGGACTATGAGCTTATTCATTTTTCCATTGTAACTTGTATGGATTAGGATGAGGTTAAATATAGAGTCATAACTTATCCACAATAGACATAAATATCAAATTCTCAACAGATATAAAGAAATGTATCAACCTAATAACCATGAGTTAAGTGTGCTCTAGTGACAAGCAACCTTTCACATGCTCCTTGTAACGTGTTGAGAAGGGTGACATTCTGCAACTCATTACAAAGAGATTCATAAGAACGAGGCTTATGCCTACTAGCAATGTTAATAATAATACTACTTATGTAATAATTTGGGACTTCCTTCAATGATTGTGCAACGATGGTTTGCTTGGTAGATTTTTGTGATTTATTATGTGTCCAACAATATTGCCTCAAAGTGACTTTAGATGAAACAAAATAAGTGTACGAAGAGATTGTTCCCATATTTCTTTGAAATTTACTAGTGATGAAATTTGATGAGGATACATAAGTACGATATTGTCAAGGGCAAGGCTTGAAAGTTAGTTCTCTTAAAAGTATTCATTTTAGAAGTTGCTATCTTTTCTTAAATGATTGATGCTAATATGAAGATATTAGAATAGTATTATATTATCTTACTACAAATAACGACAAATAGGCGGCGCTAAACTATTGCAATACTTATTGACCAAACTTTTCATAGCTCATCAATCTCTCAATGCAACCACAAAGAATAAAATTGCTCAATATACTACTTGGCATTTTGGTCAACATTTTAGCATATAGTGAACCAAGATTTACATCATTGGGTTGCTATCCTTCGCCTCAGGGATTTTTCCAAAGACGAGTTCATTTGTTTTTGGGCGAAATTGAGGTGCTTGGGGTTAATTTTGAAGTGCCTGGGGCATTTTTATCATCATTGGGTGAATTTTGAAGTGCCGAGGGAAAATATTGAAGTTCCTAGGGAATTTTTATCACCATTGGGTGAATTTTGAAGTGTTTGGGGCGTTTTTATCATTGTTGGACAAATTTTGAAGTGCATGGGGTAGTTTTATCATTGTTGCACAACTTTTGAAATGTGTGGGAAAATATTGAAGTGTCGAGGGTGACTTTAGCAACATTATCCAAAATAATGAACTGCCTTGGGATTTTTTATCATGTGATTCCTCTTATTTGGTGTTTTTACACATTACTATGCAAATTACTTCTTGGGTGAATTCACAAGGCCCCTCTAAGAACTAGTTAAATTCTTTTGTTGGATGTTCAATTAGTCTCAAAGATCAATGGCTCATGTTACATAGTTGTTGCAATTTATGAGGAGGTTTCTAAATTGGTAACTTTAGTGAATGTTCTTCTCTTTGTTGGGCGTTTATTTCTATTTCTTGAAGAAGAAAAAAACCATTTTTCTCATTGACAATGTTCTCTCATGCCTAGAAATTTGATTCCTGGAGTAAATTTGTCTTGCCTCTTTATTGGATGATATCCCATCTCTTATGAGTAAATTCATTGTTGAGAGAATATAGTTGAACCCAATATATCTAAGGTTTGGACATCCCCTTTGAACCAATTTCCAGTCTCTACAATTTCCCATGCATCCAAACACTATTGTATGAATCCGTACATTGTTGTGGGAGGGCCTTTGATTGTTGGGAGAGGCACATTGAATTGACTCTTATATGCATTTGATTTTTTATCTTCCCCCCTCGGACCATATGCTATGGGAGCAAGATGGTTATGGTTGATTTTTGATGATAATTACTAATTGGAGGAAGCCATATGAATGACTCAATAAATAATTAAAACATGAGACCAAATAGGATTTTAATCAATTATATGCATTGGTAAGCTGAGTGGGATATAAGTCCCTAAATTACAAATCAATAAGACAATTTTCGATCCTAGATTCACTCATAAAACCCATAAAAGAAGTGTCATCTATAGTAGAATTAATGACAGATTGGTTCCCCTTCATGAGTAGAGGTTTGTTGATGAGCTAACTGCAGGTGTTGCTGACTTAACATATGTCTATAAACAATCCGTGGATGTAATTGTTTCAATCCTAGGTTGTAAAGATCCAAACATTTGTTTCCATTACTAAAATATCCACTTTATGAAGCATGTGTGGAAAATGATGGCATTGAGGCAAGGTATTGTAATTTAAATTAGAAAGAAATTCATAAGTTGATTTAGATCATATTGAAACCATAGAAAACATTAACACTGTAGCAATGGTACTTGTGAATCTCGTTTTAATCCTTGTAGTGTTATTTCCAGCAATGGGCATTTAGCCAAGGCCATTTGTACCATGCAGACCATCGTCAAAGTGCCATTTCCAGAAATACAAATTTTGATATAGTATCATTACCTCAATGGTTGGATGATCTCCTATCATGTATTCACTTTCTTAATTGGAGTGTTAACCTTTGATTTTTATTGACACAAACAACATGTTGAAATTAGGATACTTGCCACATGTTTCCAAGAAAATCTACTTGACCTTTCCACTTTCCCATAGTAGCACAAGAAGAGGATTGCAGTGTCTTAGAGATCATAATCAACCAAACCATTAACAGTTTAAACCTTGGAATAAACCATAACCCATTTAAAACATATCCTAAATATGCCCAACAAGTTTTAACCACATACTAGGTAAGTTTGCACAAACTTGTTGATTCTTGGCAAGTTTGTGCAATTGTAGTTTGTCCAGAACTCAATGAATTTTGACCAAATTTTCACCTCACCTCACCAAATTAGTGATACAACTTAACTTAGTTAGTCTATTGAGTCCTCTTTCACAATTTTTGTAACATAGGGAAAAAGACTTTAATGCCTTGAAATGCGATATCAAACAACCAATCTATTTGTGTAAAACTACACAATTATCACTCGTATCTCAAATTTTTGAGTATCATTACATATTGAAAAGTTGTATAAATATGAAAATGGAATTTGATTAATCATAGTGAAAACAATAAACTTATACATGGTTAAACACTATTTTCCTCTAACTAGGTTAAACTTATCATAGTGTTGATGTTTATTGCTTTTGTTTCCAACTCTTAACTTCACTCGAGTTAAAAGTATTGACTATCATGCTACACAAATCATTGTTTTCCATGTTGGTTTTACAAGTCTATGGTTTGTAAATAATTTCGTTTGACATGAAATTTGATGTTTTTATGAGTATAGGTGTGGCCAAGGTACATATCAAATCTAATAGTGGCTGAAAGATACCATTTCTTTCGCTCAAGTTGTTGACAATATACCATTTTTTTAGCTCAAGTTGAAGCATCTTAAAAGATTGCACTACATATTAGGAGAGGTTCTAGTTTTTGAATTATTTACCCAACATATTAGAGTAAGTGCTAGATCATATCACGAACACTAAACTGAGGCATGAGAGTATAGAAGCTTTTAAATTTATCATACATTAGTTTTGTTAAGGTCAAGTGCTTAAAAAGTGTTTGTTTGGTCATATGTTACATCCCTTTGCCTACATTTGGTATGCAAAAAGCGTTAACATATTTTTTAACCATGGCTCATATGTACTTGAAATACAATTGTAGCAAAAGTGAGGTTTTATAATGAGTTGCCCTTGCTGATTTGCTTGTTTATTGTGGGAGTTTTGATTTATGTGCAACTTGCAATTTTATGGTTAAAAGGGGTCTTATTTGTTTTAGTTTTTCCCTAAATTTACATGTTATGGTTATCTCATTTGTTGATCCTATTGATTTTTATCTAAGAGTTAATGATTATCTATTGGTTCATCTAGTTAGATAGGTGAATATTTAATTTTAAATATTTTTATCTACTATTGCGAATTCTTCTTTATTGCTTGCAATTTTGGTTATTGTCAGCGTCTACAAATGTCAAGGACCTATATTGCACTCATTATCATTGACATTATTATGAAGGTTGAAATGAAATTTGATTCACATCAATGACTGGCTTAAACATGGTTACAACTAATGCTAGTTAATAATATGTAGATATGTGTAAAATTGTTGTTAGTGACTGGCATAGATATGTTTACGATTATTGAATTTGAAGATATGTAGATACGTGTAAAATTGATGCTATGTATGTATATTTCCAATCCAAATAAAGAAAATCCTTCATAGATATTATATTATGCACTTGTTTTTTTTTCTTAACCTTTTGAAAATGTTAGTCCATGCGTGTTGTCGACCAAGCACTAATATGCCACAATGGCAAGGAAATAACACAATGAAACACATCTCAATATAGGTTCATAACATTATTTCCAATCTTGATCATGTACCTTTGAAAACATCCATGGGTGGATTTTTTTTTGTCTCAAGTTTAATGTGGTTCTGAACTGGGAGCAGGCAAATGCGGACATGGATGTGCTCATGAGATAGGCCAGCTGCAACCGCTGGTGGATCTATGGGTGTGCAGCTAGAGCAGGTAGACGCAAAAACAATGGGTTATTTGCTGCTAGGATGCGAACCATGAGCCATGTATAACTGCCAATAGAGGGATCCAGGAAGAGGAAAAGGAGGCAAAGCTGGGTAAGAAGGACTAAGGGATTAATTAAGTAAAGGGCCTAAGTTTTAGGCACTAATGAATTAATTTAATAAAGTAAATCTTAGCTATTTATCTCAAGTGAATGAGATTTAATATCATTTGTTGGAGATAGGGTTTTGTTTCATCTCAAGGGTATAAAAGGCAGGCTAGGTGAGAGGAGGAAACATAGAGATACACATAGTTCCTTCCATGTTTGCAACATATAACCGATGTTAATTCGACATATGAGCAGCATGGGTTGAATGTTGATATAATAACCCTAACATCGATTCTCTACAGGTCAATCGATGTTCATTCCATGATGCTGGGACACTAGGTCTATATTTTTTTAATTCAAGACATTTATAGAGTTTCCTTGTCTGATGTCTGAACAACGTTTGTTCCATGTTTGCAATGTAGCTTACTGAATGTTTAATCAAAGTTAGTTCCATGTCTGCAACATAGTTTATTAGACGTTTGATTGACGTTCATTCCAAGTTTGTAATGTAGCTTATCAGACATTTGATTGACGTTAGTTCCACATTTGAAACATATATTATCGGACGTTTGATCGACGTTAGTTCCACATTTGAAGCATAGCTTGTCGAACTTTTCTTCGACATTTGAAACGTAGATTTTCAAAATTTTGATTGACATTAGTTCCACATTTGTAACGTAGCTTTTTAGATGTTTAACTTACGTTGAAGTGACATTATCTCCACATTTTGGTGGAATAAAATGTGAAAAAACACATGTTGTATATGATGTTTGTTCGATGAGTTTTGGTGTCTCGTAGTATTACTTAATCGACTATAGGGAGCATCTCTTAAGTGACATACATGATGTTGCTTAAGTGACATTAATGGATGGACATTAACTGACGTCTCAAGTGATGCTCATTCGACACAAAAAACCATCGAATGAGGCATATAAACCTAGTAGTATGTGTTCAATATTGTGATCACTCAGTTGTTGTCTGTGGATATTAAAAGCACTAAGGAGGACAAATGTAGCAGTCTGCTATGTTCTTTGTTAGATTCTTGGGATAGCCTAGTCATGACTATTGGAATCAATAATACCACATTGAATATCGATGATGTGGTCACATATCTTCTATTAAAAGAGCTGAGACAAAAGAAATTGGAAGGTTTGACCCATGTTGTTTTGATGCTAAGAGGTCAACTGATAGATAGAGAAAAAGGAAAAAACTCTGGTAAAAGATCAAAATCGAGGGGTAGATATAATACTATAAATATATCTCTTGGTCTGATAATGAAAACATGTGATGTGGTAAATTTAGGCATTATAGATGAAACTATAAGACAACATCAGTTGTTATAGCGTGACTTTCCACACCTTATGCATCATTCATTGATGGCCTTTCCTTGTCCCTATGAAGACTCACTATACACCCCTTACTTAGTATAGTTCTGATTCTTCAGTATAACCCTAAAAAAGACACTCTTGAAGATACACGCAGGTTTTGTGCTTAAAACAAAAAATATTTGGAGTTTTCCTCATCAAGTAATGGATAGATTGATCCTTGGCCTTCCATATGCTTTGAAACTCTTTGATTCGAACCTCCATTTCCCATTTTAGGGCTATATATTGAGCCATTGTGAAGCATTAACGGAGGAGAATCTTTGAGAGTAAGGAAAGTATAGTGAAAATTTACCCCATTTCTATATGCTTGAGTATGCATCCTTTTATCCTTATCGATAGAACTCTTTATGTTCATCTACCAAGCTCTCCATTGTCTTTGTGAGCTTACCTTGGTATGGAGGATTCGAGTGTTGGAGGCCCAAGTGGAGGAACTTGGTTTCTCGGTTCCGATGAGGTGTCAACAAAGGTTGTCACTTTGTACTTCTGTTTGAATTAATAGCAATAATCTCTTCTCGTTCAATTACATTTGCAAATGTTATATATATTTCTATGGGTATATTTGCTTCAAATATGTTTAAATGGATTATGCTAGAGTAGGTGCTAACATTTCATGAATATATTATATGCTTGGATATATTTTTTGCTAAGGACAAGTTGTACGTTTCAAGCTTTGGATTGAAATTTCAATGGTGGTTTCTTCGAACTTTCGGTTGAGGTACGAACATTTGTTTTCGTGGTTAGCATTTATATTTACATGGCATATTTTGGATTAGAGTTTATTTCTTGTTTCATATTGTCTATTGTGGTCCACCCCAAGCCATAGGAATATTTTCTTAGTAACATACGTCGAGAGATGAAAAAGGTATGAGAAAGGTAAGTTGGCTAATGGTAATCCTTCGCAGTAAGATAAAAGTCATGTGCATTTTTCCTTCACAAGTACACAATCGAATTACCACTCTCAACTGATTAACTTCGGTGTGTCATATTATATGACACCTCGTAGAAAATGGTTTTGTGAATATGAAAAAATTGATGGTGGTGATGTCCTTTTGGAAGATGATTCACCAACTAGGATAATCAAATGAGGTAAATTTTGACTAAGAAAAGATGGAACAATTGGAACACTTCCATGAGTGTTGGATATCAAAGGTTTTGCTTAAGACATGCTTTATGTTAGCAAGATGGGGAATGAATGTGTGCAGTCTCTATTTGAGAAAGTTGCATGCAAGATGGTGCGAGGAGAAATGGTATTAATGAGAGGAGTTCATACTAGAACCCTGTAGAAGCTATTGGGAAGAAGAAATAGCTGGCTTGACCACGTCATGGCATTAGCGGATGGGGCATATTGGTGAGAAAGGTATTCGTTCTATACACAATGAAGGTATGGTTGAAGCTCTCCCTAAGTGTTTTGAACTTAGTTAACTTCTATGAACGTTGCATTTATTGTAAACAAAGTCGTGTAACTTTGTCATATGGTGCAATTAGGGCTAAGGAAATATTGGAGTTAATTGATCCTGATGTGTTTGGACTAGTGTCGTTCCCTTCACTAGGAGGATCACAATATTATGTCTCTTTTATAAGTGATTTCTCTGGAATTCCATGGTTGTATTTTATGAGGAATAAATCTGAGGTCTTTAATAAGTTCCTAGAGTTCAAGGTTCTCATAGAGAATTAGACTAGTAAAAGGGTCAAGGTGTTGAAAACTGATAATGGAGGATAATTTTGTGGGAAGGTGTTCAACCAATTGTATAGACAACATGGTATAGCTCGAAAAAATACAACTACAATATACATGAATCTATAGAATGAAGTTGCTAAAAGAATGAATAGAACGTTGATGGAGAAAGTGAGGAGCATGCTCAGTGGTGCATGTGCCACACAAGAATTTTAGGCAAAGGCATTTAACATTGCATGTTACCTAGTGAGTAGGTTGTCATCAATAAATCTGGTCAATAAAAATCCATATGAGGCATAGGATGGTAAAAAATCCTCTCTTACACATCTCAGAGTTTTTGGGTGTGATGCCTTTGTGCATATCCCAAAAGAGAAAAGAAGAAAACTTAACATCAAGTTGTAGAAATGCACCTTTATTGGGTATAAGGATGGAATGAAAGGTTATAAACTATATATAACTTGACGAGATCTCTATACTCACAACAAGAACTCTAGCCCTAAAAATCTATTTTTGTGTGTGTCAAAAACACCAAAATCAACCTTCAAATTGAAAAGTGATGCAACCAATATCACTCTTTTTTGTTTCAAGGTTAAAAATACATCCATTACCTTAAAGAACCATATAGTTGCTAGCAATAGCCTTAAAATAAACCCTTGAATAGAAAACCAATGTTATTAGCAACGCATTGGTTTTTTTCTAAGGCTAAAATTATAGCATCGACTTAATTACTGTCAGTATTATTGGTAGAAAAATATTAAAATCAACCTCTAAATTGAAAAGTAGTACTAACATTGCAACGTTTTTGAAACGATGGCCTTGAAAAATAGGGCCTCCCCTCCTCGTGGCCATCAATTTCCCCTCCTTGTTTTTAAAATTTTGTTATAATTTGTTTTTAAACATTTATAAAAAATAAACTATTTTTTATTTATTAAAATTTGTATTTTTTATTAAAAAAATATTAGTTCCTAAATTTAAAAACAAATCATATTATAAATAAAAAATTAAAAATTAAAAAATCAAATAAAAATACATACAAACATTTAAAAAAAATAAAAATAAAAAAAATTAAAAAATTAATAATAAAAAACTCTTTAAAATTTTAAAAAAATAATAAAAAAATTATGAAATTTTAAAATAATTAAAAACAAACAACAACCCTGCCTTCTGCTCCCCTACCATGCATTGTTCCTCCCCCTCCACCCCCTCCACCCCCTCTCCCCTCCTCTCCCTCTCCCCCCTGTGAACGCCCATCAAGCAATAGCTCCATTCTAGGCATCAAGTCATTGCTCGATGTTAGTCACGTGCCACTCACTCTCCCCTCCTCCAACCATCCTTCCCCCCTCCCTGCCCCTCTGCAGGTGCCCATCAAGCAACAAATCCAAGCTAATCATCGAGCCATTGCTCAATGTAGGCCATCAGCCCCTCTGTGGTAGAGGGAAAAGCTAGTTGGAAGGGGTGGCGGGGGAGGGAGAGGGAGGGCGAGGAAGGGGAGGGGAGAGGGGTGAAGAAGCGATGACGGGGGAGGGTGTAGGGTGGGAGTTAGGTTTTTTATTTTTTCCTTTTTAATTAATTTTTAATAGTTTTTATTTTCTAATTTTAATTCTAATGTTTTTTTTAACTTTTAGATTTTTTTTTAGTGTTAATAAAAAAATTATTATTTTTAATAAAAATTTTTGTAAAAATTTCAAATTATTTGATAAAATTTCTTATATATATATTTTAAAATTATCATAGTTACCAAACATGCAATCAATTCCATTATCTCATAGTGTCCCTTAGATAAGATAACTATGAAGTTGGAATTGTAATTAATTCAGGCCCTAGGGCAACTCAAACAACCTAGAATCGACTGTCCCAGACTCAGACCCATTTACCATGTACTGTTGTTCCTAATCAACGTTCTACATAGATTCTTTGATAAAAAAATTCTTTTAATTTAGGTACCCTCCCATAATAGGCAGGAGGACATAAAAAAAACAATGGAGGCAACAGAACATGCATCGACAGATTTATAAGACATCGACATCGATCAAAAGAGATGATGCTAACAGGTATTCATACACCCGCTGAAGCAAACAAATTTGCTAACACGGGATAAGCTGCCTCCTCTATAGCTTATACCCTAGCTGCTACTCAACAAATTATACCTGAGGTATTTATCCCGTCGATGGTGTGGTTCAAGATCAACTGCTGGGTCAAGCCAAAAAACTCCAACTGCTGCTTATCCACCAACACATCTAATTACAGGAGAAACTAAGCTCATTGAACCAGGATATTACATTGTTATATATTTTTTCAAATATTAATAAATAATTTCAAAATAAAAAATGTTAATTTTGTTTATTTTAAAAATTGGTTTTTTTTATTTGATCAAAAAAATTAGTTGATGGGTTTCCAAAAATTTGTAATTTTATCCCCGAAAAAAAATGGTGTGCTACCGGTAGCACCATTTTTTCATTTGATGGTAAAAGTAGTCACTAAATGCAACCTATAAAAAAATGAAAACTATTTAGAGTTCTTGTTAGGATGGATAATGTGTTTCACAATGAGGGCAGTTTATAGTAGAGATATAGACTTGGGGAAGTTGGAGGTACTTATGGGGACGAAAAGGTTAAAAGAGAAAATGAGCCATAAACGCAATATTTTGAAATGAATGGTGAAAGTCTGGATTTAGGTGAGTCGATTGAATCTGACGTAGAGGTGAAATAATAGATTTCGGTTGGTAGGAGGCCTGGTCGAGCAAGGAAACAACAAACAAGTTACGGTCCACTTGACTTTCATTATGCTTTTGTGTTATTTGGCATAGATAATGATCCTAGGTTCGTAAAGGAAGCAATCAACTCGATAGAGGGTAAACTCTTTAAAAGGGAAACATAAGAAGAAATGTACTCGAGAAATAATTAAACATGGGATCTAGTCGAATTACCAAATGGAAGGAAACTTGCCAACAATAAGTGGGTGTTCAAGAAAATGTTGAATGCAACAAGAGAAGTCAAGAAGTAAAAGGATTGACTGGTAGAAAAAGGATATTCCCATGTGAGGGAGTAAAATTTGGTGACATTTCTCTCTTATTTCTAAGTTAACTTCCATTAGGGTACTAATGTATTTAGCTGCAACATTTGCTCTTGAGATAGAAGAGATGGATGGAAAGACAACATTTCTTCATGTTGGTCTTGAAGAAGAAATTTATATGAAGCAACTTGAAGGTTTTACAGTGGAAGGAGAAAAATATATAGTCTGCAAGCTCAAGAAGTCTCTCTTTGTCTAAAACAATCGTTGAGGATGTGGTATCAAAAGTTTGATAGGTATATCCAACAGTTGGGGTTTGTGAGAAGTTAGGTTGATCACTATGTGTATCAAAAGAAATTCAGTTATCACTTTGTATATGTAGTTTTGTATGTTGACAACTTGTTAGTCGAAAATAACATTGATTTGAATAAGGATGTAAAACTGCAATTGTCCTACAAGTTCGACATGAAGGATATTGGAGAAGAAAATTTCATTCTTGGAATGGAAATAAAGAGAGATAGAGCATTTAAATCAAATTAAATATGTTGAGACATTTGTAAAATGCTTCAACATGCAAGAGTGCAAACCGATCAAGTTTCCTAATCCTATGGGAGTTAAGCTATCTATTGAACAATGACATAAGGAACATGGATAAATAGAGTACAAGCTGCATGTGGCATATGTAATTTCTGTAGGTATTCTAATGTATGGTATGGTTAGTACTCGACCTAATTTTTCCCATGTTATGGGAGTATTTCCCAGGTACATGTTGACACCTGGAAAATAGCATTGGACTACCATCAAGAGAGTATTTAGGTACCTATGTGGTATGACAGATTATGCAATTTGTGATGGATGACAATCTAAGAACACCAAGGAAATCAATGTACGTGGATTTTTTGATTTCAACTAGGATGGAGATCTTGATTATAAATGGTCCACTAATGGATGTGGTTTTGAGTTATTTGATGGAGAATTCAGTTGGATGCATAGTATATAATCGATCAATGCATGATTTACTATTGAGGGCAAATATATGGAAGTTACCCATGCATTTAAGGAGGCTATTTGGCTGTAGAGATATTGTTCAGAGGTTGGATATGGTCAATGTGTTGTTAGCAATGAATATGACAATGAGAGTGCAATCTTCATGGCCAAGAGCTTAGCATATCATACAACATCAAAACACATTGATGTATAATACCATTTTGTGAGAGAAATAGTGGAGAACCAGAAGGTGTTGCAGGAGAAGGTAGACACTATGAATAATGTTGCAAACTCATTGACCAAGTCGGTGAGTACTGAGAAGTACACCTTGTGTAAGGAGTCAATGAGCTTGTTATCCCTCCTTAAGTGAAATGAAATTTTGAATATCGTATTTATGCAAGGAAAACAACAACTGGGAGAATTTTGGGAATGTTATATTATTTTTTCATGAAATTGATGCTAGAAGTCGATAGTCTACTTGAGTTAGAAGTAAACCGATGGTATAATTCTGTTCGAATGCCTGACTGTAACAGTCGTTTGGTTAAATACAAATGATTGGTCGAAAAGAAGTTGACATAATAACTAAAATCTCAATGGGTAATCAACCAAGGTTGATTGAGTTAAGTTGGCTGTAATAGAATAACTGAAAGTGGATAGGAAGTTATGGATTTCCATTAATGAGAATTTGGTTGCATCGAGAGTACCGAGGTGCTATACAACCCTATATGAGGGAGATGCATTCCTAAAGTTCCAAACATAATATAAGAAATAATAAAAAATTAAGGTCGACCTAAACTAAAAACTATAAAAAGACATGTCCTAAACTAAAATAATTTAAATAATTTCAATCAACAAAATAATTTCAATCTGCGGAGAATCTTTGCGCAATTATCTGAGGTAAACAAGGATCAAAATTCGAGTTCTTAATTTTTTTGAACATGTAAAAAATTAAAAAATTTAAGATAAAATAATTTTACACATCAAGAATTGGATCCCTCTTAGTGCTTCGTAGATTTGGGTTTAAGATGGATCTATGTTGGTAGTAACTAACTCAGGTACCATGTGGTAGTGCATGTATTGCATATATAAATAAGATGTGATGGCTCAAACAATGGAATGTAATGAAGTGTGATTTGTGGTCTAGTAAATCATGATTGTAAACACTGGTTAAGAGTTTTGATGAATATATGAGTGGTAAATCTCACTAGTTTGATAGTTTTTCAAGGGAATTTGTGTGTATTGTGTTGATGTGTTGTGTGCCATTGCTTTCTGTATAATTGTGTTTAACTATATGAATCATATGCATAATCACTAAATAGATATCATAATCCGACATGGTTCTCCCGCATAAAAAGGTTCATTGTATATTTCAAATAGCTTTGATTAAATTTTTGTGTGTGACCATAGTTGAAATAAGATATGTGGGCATATTACACAAAATAGATTTGAGGAGGACAAGCTTGCTTGGCAGATATATAGCTTGGAATGACCAATTCGGTAATATTTTTCCCATTCAAATAAAGATGCTTCCCAAGATTGATTTTGGTAAGCACTTGTGGTTAGGGGCACCCCTAGATATTTAGATGGAAGAGTATTGTGCTAAAAGTTCAAGTTTTGAGAGATATGAAATTGCGAAGTTAAGGGAGCGTTTAAGATAAAAAGTTCTAACTTTCCATGATTGATAGGTGTGACTGAGGCATTCCCGAAGTTTGTTAGGATTGTGTTTATGGCTTCCGCTTCCCTAAAACTTAGAGTTCCCATAAATAGGGTATCGTCATAAATTTTTTGGTGGGAGGTTATTAGATTGTCACCATGAGCTTTAATGCTTCAGTCTTCATTGCTCCACTGTTTTCTTGATAGTTCTGACCAATACTTCTACCATTAAAATGAATAGGAAGGGAGATATGGGATCTCCTTGTCAAATTCCCCTTGATGGGGAAAAAGTTTCTAAAGGAGAGACAATGACCAAGATAGAGAAAAGAAGGAAAGGATGTGAGTATTAGGACCTATTTTGTCCATTGGTCTGAGAAACCAAAAGTCCTCAACATTCAGAACATGGAACTCCGGGTGATTTTGTTAAAGGATTTTGACATATCCAGTTTGATAATCATCCATCCCTGCTTGTTGACCATGAAGGAGTGAAATGTCTCATGATCTAAAATGCTATCATCTAGGAGTTGGTTCCCTTCAACATATCCCAATTGTTCTTATGAAATTAATCTTGGTAGAAGTGGCTTCAAGTGCTTTGCAATTACTTTTGTAATAATCTTAAATATTATATTACAAAGTGAAATATGAAGAAATTTGCTTAGCATGTCTCTGCTATCCTCTATATGAATGAGGATGCTAAAAGTAGATCTTAAGGCAAGCAGAATATCCATCCATATTCCATATTTATACACCACTTCTCATACCTCCTTCTTGACGGTTTTCCAACATGAGTCATAAAATTTTGTGGTGAAGCCGTCTGGGTTAGGGGACTTTGCTGGAGGCATTTCCATGACTGCATGCTCCACTTCTTTAGGAGTAATAGGGTGGAGGAGAGAATAATTTTGATACATTGTAACTAGGATAGGGATATTATTAATAATATTGTTGATGTCCTCCTCTCTTCCCCCAGGAGGTTCTTCTAGATGGCTATGATAGAAGGTGACCGAATCTTTCTCCATGTCCTTGTGTTTTTATGGGGTATTACCTTACTCACTCTCCAAAGAGGTTGTCTGGTTCTCAATTCTATGTTGAACCATTGAGTTATGAAATAAATTTAAATTTGCATCCCCCTCATTCATCCATTTGGCTCAGGATTTTTTCCTCCATAGTGTTTCCTCCCGTTTGTTCCTGATTTCTAGTTGATCGTGCAATTCACTTTCCTCTTTTATAGCATGTTCATTGAACCCTTCTAGAATGATCCTTTGTTGTAGTCGTTCTTGTTTTTCATCCATGGTGTGCTTACCCTCAGATACATTTCCAACAACATCTCTATTCCATTTCTTGATTATAGATTCAAAATGCTTTAATTGTTGTTCTAGTTGATACATATTCGACCCATAATCTGTGTTTCCTTCAACCCACTAATTAGCTACATTCTCCTGAAATTTCAGATGTTCCAACCAAAAATTTTGAAATTTGAATGGATGGTTTCTTGTCCCATATTCTATTAGTACTTCATGGAAGACACAAGATAATGATCAAAACCTGCACAAGGAAGAATAAAGCTTTAAATATTTAAGCCCTTGGTTACTATGTTTTTTGACAGAAGAAATATGTCCAATCACGAAGCAATTTGTTGTGGTCCTCCTCTTTTGTTGTTCCATGTGTGAGAGCCAATCTAGATCTCAAGGTGTGCCAGATGTAGGTCTTGCACTATTTCTTTCAAGGCATTCCCTACTAAATTGAGCCTCCTAATTCCTCCTTTTACTCCAAGAGAGAAGTAATGATGTTAAATTTTGCTCCCATAAACCAGGGTTGATGTTGAATTAACCTGTTAATGTCTTTTGGTGAGTTAATGAATTTGAATTTTTTCTCTGTTGTTGTTGGCCCATACAAACTAGTCACGGAAACCCATGTTGTATATATAATGAGGTAAAATTTGGTCATGAGCATTGCAGTTATAGAGAAGAATCCCTCTGTTTTTACCACTTGTGAGTTCTAGTTAAAATCAATACCCCTTGTCGAACCTTAATCATCCGCTGTCATGGATTCAAAACTTTCCAACAAAATTTGGCATTGTTACTTAGAGGTTCACTTGAGCATTTGTCTTTTGGATCATAATCAAGGTCATTTTTTCCTTATATATATTAGATTGATGAGTACATTGCTTACTTTTCCCATTAAGGCCTTTTATATTCCATGACAACCTTCACGAGGAACTAAACAAGGGGTCAGGAGGAGAACTTATTATTCACTAGGAAGTACTTGCCTAATATAATGAATTTTTCTCCTAGGTCCTTTAGTAATTGTTTGTTGGTTTTTATTCCATGCTTTATTTCCTCCCTTATAGTTCCTATACCCCCTTTTTAGATACCTGATTTTATCCCTAACGATTCCACAGTTTGCTCCCACTGAATTTCCTTATTCCCTTATTCTACAATGAGTTGTTGTAAGACCTCATTTAAAAGGAAAAGTTGTTGCTCTAGTATAGATTAGAGATCTTTGTGTTAGTAGGATTATAATATACCTTGTAATTCCAAATATCCTATATCCATATCGTTCCCTTCCAATGATTCCATTATTTCAATTATGCCATCCGGATCCTCCTCTAATGTACCTTCTATCCCTTCATTTGTTTTGTTCTAGTTGCTTCTCCCAAATCTAGATGGGTCAGAGTCAACCACTCTGGTATATCTACTAATTTGTTGTTTTTCTCACTTGTAATTCACCCAGCATCCTTGCTCAGAGGCTCAAATCTATTTGTGTTAGGGTTTCTTAGTAAATGATTTACTATCCTTGGCTTGTGATCCACTTTTGTCATACCTGCAACCGTTGCGAAACCTTATGGTTCCTTGAAGGTTGCTATGTTGAAGGATTGGGATGTTGATTGAGCAAACAATCCCTATAGGTTCCCATGCACATTGCATCACCTACATCTAAAAGTAGTGTGTTCATAATTGATAGTTTGAGCCCATTCATTGTCTTGGTATGTTAAAGAAATCAAATTTAAGAGAGCTTGAGAGATGTCATGTATATGCATATTTTAGTGCAAGAGGTGTACCGAGCTTTCCTAGTTGCTTCAAACATTTTGAATTAGGTTCGCAGGGTATTTCCTATCACAATTACTAGTGTTTCTTACTCCTAGTGTTGTTGTGGGAGAGAATAGAGCCTAATCCATATAGGCGCAATAGAGAAATATTACTTATTGACATTGAAGTTTTATGTCCATAATCATAAGTAGAGTCTTGTTGAATTAAAGAAGGAGGGTCCATTCTCAAAAACTCTATCCCTATCCTCCAAAATATAAAATAGGTATAAATAATCCCTTGGATCCTAACTTCAAATCAATTTGACCGTTCATCTTCCATTTATTGGATACCCACCAAGTTAGCATTTCTCTATTGGCCAAAATCCCATTAATTTACCAATGACCGCATGTTCATGCATATATTATTGGCACACCCCAATCATGGACGATTTGACCTCATATCTTGGTGGTTGATCCATTTTAAGTATACAAATACTTGTGATTGGGATAGATGGGATATGATCATCTTATTTCTTAGTTGTGTCAGGGCTATTCCCTGCCCTTCCCGCTCCAATGTTTTTCTCCCTTTCTCTTTCTCCTTCTTCATCTTTCCGATGATTCGTCTATTTTTTATTTATGAGGGAGTTGATAATTTATTTGTAGAAGGGATCCTTGATCCCCCCATCCATTGCTTCCATATGAAGGAGACTCTCTTGGGCACTCCCATATGTGTCATTTGATAAACACTAAGGAGGTTTGATGCCAGAGATGATACGTACATAACATTTGAAAAATAGCCATACTCAAGATCAACAGTACCTTGTCCTTCGGATATGATGGTGGAGTCATCTCCCATGCGGATGGGAATGGATTTGCCGGTCTCCAAAGATGAGAAGGAGAATATTTCAGCCATCATGTGGTTCAAAGATCCATAATCTATCAAGAGTGCTTTGGACTTCGAAGTGCTTGCCATGAGGGCATGACCTCTTTCATGCTGTGGTTCCCGATCTTGCTGATCTCTCCTCCAAAAGCTTTCTGGAAGATTGATGTGATTTCTCTCAAGGAGAGAGGTAGCTTCATCAAGTTTCTTTTTCATGCAGGCATGTTCAGGGTGGAAGCCCTTCCCGCAGTATGAACACTTGACTTTTTCCTTTCCATGATGCCCTTTTCCTTTGTTCTTCTTTGCGTCAGAAGACTCTTCATGCTGCTGGTTTTCAACTTTAGGCTTAGAAGCTTCAAATTTGGTTTTTGGGTTCTTCTGCTGCTTTCCTTTACCCTTCAGATCTTTGGGCCCCATCTGGAATTCCCTTGATCCCCCCATCCCGAATTCCACTTGATAAAAAGGAGGGCTTTGCAACCGCAAAGCATAGAATGTCTATTTATTGGGTATCCTGATGAATCAAAAGGTTTTAAGCTGCTAGATATCAAAACAAAATAGATCAATCTATAAGGAGTTATTGTGTAAATGATCTCTATTAATCACTTATAAGCTGCTATCAATCTATAAGTTGCTATTAATCTATAAGGAGTTATTGTGTAAATGATCTCTATTATCACTTTGAAAGTTGCATCACATGCTTGTATCTTAAGTACACTACTCTAGGTTTTGATCATATTATTTTGGGTACATGATACATAACAATATGTTTAAAATAATATAGTTAGTAATAACATATTTATGACGACCAAATAAGTTTCAAAATTCATAGTCTTTTGGAGTTCTTAAATCAAGGCCTCATATAGATTATTCCAAAACATACCATTAGAAGGCCATATTATAAATTGAAGCAAGTCATGCTCCTCTTAATGTTCTTATAATTCCTTGGCCAAGGCCTTGTAATTATGATCTTCTAAAAATATGTGGTGAGTATAAATGTTTGCTCAGACGAATATCCATCATGGACATGGTGATTACTATTTGTAAATTCATAGTGTGGACCAAGGATATAAAACAAAATCCCTTGTTAAAAAATATATTTTGACAAAGCTTACAATAAAGTAAAATGATATTTTACACTTAATATGTTAATTTAGCTTGGCTTTGTTTCTAAATTTCTAAATATGATGTGCAGTTTGTTTACTAACACATCTACTATAGTGTCCATTAATATTTCTTTGTTTGGTCGAATCCACTTATAAATTTACTAGACATAGATGCCCTTATGTACCTTATATTTATGCATTGGTTGTTGATGCTTATAGTAGCGACCAAGATGCAAAAAGGTTTACGAAATATGTCTTACTATAAAATGGTTCATAGTAACTATTTTAATGGTGATTCAGTGCTTTCCATCTAATTTGAGCTAGAATTAGTGAATGATGCAATGAGACGCGAAGACAAACTCTATTGGAGTTCATCTATTGTTTTTTTTCTTCTCCGCGAAAACGAATATTTGTTATATTAAAAGAGGGGGTCGTGGCTTAATGCCAAATCCGAAAGTGTACAATACGTCCACAGTTCTTGTGGAGTCCAGAGAACAGTTTATGATCATCTTAGAGCTTTTCCCATCTTCGTTGAACTATTACTTTCAACTATAGTATTTTGAAGGGAGTTCATATATAGCATTTAAGAGCTTGTCACTTTCTTGCATGCCTGCCCTATGCATACCTTCTTGAGCTCGCTTCTCCTCCATCTGTACCAAGTTCCAACGTTTCCCTCTTGGATACGTGGCCCTCCACCCATATACCCGTTGCATCCACTCCTGGGATTGTAGACTGTACATGGGCCTGGGAGCGTCCATCTCCAGCATGCAAGTGATCCTTTATTGGTTGTTATCCACCGCCTCCAGCACATAGAGGCCGCACTAAGGAAGAGCACCGGGTTTAGCCACATCGAAGTTGCGGGGCAGAAGATTCAGATCCTTAACTCCCGCAGAAGCCACACACCTCCCTTTTGATTCCCTATAAGCAGAGTGTAGAACAACACTTCCAGCCGATGGATTGCAGCGAGTGAGAAATGGATAAGGACCCTTCAATCCGAAACCAATTGCACTGCTAGAATTCGAATTTAACGTTGAGGCGAAGCTGAGTTTAAGGAACTGGGTGCATTTCCTCTCCATAGTTCGTGGAATTGAGTGATCCAATTGGGAGGAGGATGCTTTTGTTTGCAGCCTTGTCTGCTTCAACATTTAAATTTATTAAAATTTGAAAGAAATTGATTGAGAAAAATTTGGGGAGAAGAAGCAGTATCATTTCCAAATAGGAGTTTAATTTGACATTATGTAAACTACGTCCATGAGTTATAGAGTTTATAAGCATCGAGGAGTCTCCAAAGATGAAGATTTAAGTGTAACCCAAGAGAAGAGCTAGCTGACAGCCTTTAAGGAGAGCCAAGGCTTCTGATTGATTGTTGGATTTAATCTCCAACCCCCAACTATAATTGAGATCAGTGATTCATCCATGTGAACAAAGAACCCTTCCCACACCTGCTACTCTAGGGTTGCCTGTGGAAGCTCCATAAGAAAAAAGACAATTTTTGTTCTGTTATTTCCTCCATATAGCAAATTCAGAACTTGATAGTCTTATTTTACATTGCTGGGGTTTTTAGGGTGACTTGATAAGTAAGGGAAGTACAGTGGGGGGAGATCCCCTATCCAATTTATTTCCCTCCCAGAAGCTGTAGAGTCTAGATTCTTCCCAGATGCTTTTAAGGTTTCCAAAAGGAGTCCTTTGTCCTGACCTGCTACTTGGACAGGGGTGAGGGATATGTTATTGAAAATGACTTGATTCCTAGCTAACTAGAGCTTCCAACATGTGAACTTAGGGAGAGCTGACCAAATTTATTTCCAACCCGACTTGTTTCTCAGAGGGGATGGGTAGCTATTTTTCCATGAGATGAAGAGATGAGGTATATTGGTGGAGATGGGAGTTGGTATCTAGAGGTATTTGAGAAGGAGATCCCAAACTTGAGATGAGAAGTTGAAATCCAGAAAAATTCGACAAATGTTTCCAAGGAGTGGCAAAAAAGTGGACAACGGTGAGGGCCAAGGATGCCTCTTTTGACCATATTTTCCCTTGTTGGATTTTTTTGTACTCGAGGAGCCACAAGAAAAAGTTAATTTTGGGAAGTCCAAAGGGGAGCTAAATGAATTTCCAAAGTTTTTGTTGAGAGTTGGGATATTTTACTGTTTGAAGAAGCTTAAATCCAATAGCAACAATGTATTCCCTTGTCTCCCCCCATCCTCTCTTATCAGGGAGAGAGACCTGGACTAGAGCACAACCTGAAAGATGGGAGAGAAGGGAGGTCTTGGCAACCGAAAGGATCTGAGGGAGCTCGAGGATGTTCTAATTTTCCCAAATTTTGTCCAACTTGAGATGTCAAATAAGGTATTGATGTTTTCCCCCATAGCCCACACTTGGATTCCATCTAACTTGGAGATGATATTAAGGGGAGAACGTCCGAGAATACTGTCAGTCCAAAGAAGGAGCTTCTTCCTATTTCTCGGGATTCAATAGAAGTGAGGTAGGAAGAATTCCATCACTTTCCTGCACATATTCCATAAGGGGGTTCCTTTGGGAAGGGGGTGGGTATCCAAACACCTACTTCTAGAACCATTCAAATATTTTTTTCGAAGAGTTTGACTAACCTAGTGGATTTTTTGAGACAGAATTTGCCAAAGAACCTTACCGCCCATTGCAAGGTTTGATAAACGGTGGTCTCGAATATGTAACCCTCCCTCTTTTTTTTGTCTTCTTACCACGTTCCATTTGATAGGGTGAAACATTTTTTTGTTCCCTTTCCCCCCTCTCCATAGAAAACCTTTTAGATACTTTGAGATTTTATCAGTAAAGGATTTTGGGGCCAAGAAGACTGATGAATGATATATAGGAAGGGAGGAGAGGACTGAGTTTATGAGTACACGATTCTTTGAATGATTCGGCCATCGACCTCCCTAGGAGCCGATCTTGGCATTTATCTTATTTTCCACTTCTTTCCAATGGTTTTATTTTGATACACCAGATGAGATGGGGAGCCCAAGATACTTGAAAGTTCCCCATTTATCAAATCCCTGCATTCCTAGATGTCTTGTGATTCTTGATAGAGCTATAGGTTCCACATTCCACCCATATATGGATATTTTGTTGTAGTTTATTTTCCCACTAGCGACCAAGAAATAAGAGTAAAGGACATGCTTGAAAGATTTCACAATGTTCTTGGAGTATCCTCCTAAGAAGAGAGAGACATCATTAAACAAAGAGTGGCTTATGGGGCCAACTCCTTGGACTGTTGATATTCCTGGAAGGTTCCTAACCAAAATTTCCACCTGCAACTTCCTGCTGAAGGAGTCATTTATTAGAATATAGAGGAACGGGGAGAGAGGGAATCCTTGCCTGATACCTCGAGAAGCTTGGAAAAAGCTAGTAGGCCTTCCATTAATCAGAGGGGCTATCCACGAACCCCCGATGCAAGCTTGTATTTTCCTGATAAAATGTGTGATGAACCCAAATTTTTCCAAAACCCTATACAGAAAGGAGTGCTTGACTTTGTCAAATGCGTTAGCCATGCCAAATTTTATCATCATACCTTTCTTCATTCGTGACTTGCTGGAGTGGATCATTTTTTAGATAATGATAACATTGTCTAGGATTTGTCGACCCTTGATAAAGCCTCCTTGATTTTGAGAGACCATCTTGTGGAGAATATATTTTAATTGATTAGCCATCAACTTGGAGCATATTTTACAAAAAGTGTTACAGAGAGAGATCGGTCTGAAATGAGCGAATAAACCGGGGTTGGTTTCCATGGGAATTAAGGCCAGGAAAGTTGAGTTCATGCATCCCCCAATTTTGGACTTTTCCTTAAATTTTTTTATCATACATAGCAAGCCTTTCTTTATGATGCTCCAACAATATATGTAGAAGTGGAACAAAAACTCGTCCGGCCTCGGTGCTTTGTCTGGGTCCATAACCAAAATCACAGAAATAATTTCTACTTCAGAGAAGTGCTTTAGAAGATCCTCATTCTCCGAGGGAAGGGTTAGAGAAGGGATGTTGTCTAAGAAATCCATAGTAGTGTCCTCCTTGGATTTTCCTTCCGTGAGGAACAGTTTTTTGTAATGGTTGTGTGCTTCCTCTTTTAGTTGGTCTTGGCCCTTGGCTGTCTAACCACTTTCCAATCAAATTAGTTCAATATGGTTAAAAGATTGATGAGCCTTTGTCTGCCTATGAAAAAAGGCAGTGTTCCTATCCCCATATTTTAGCCAAGTTTTGCAGGATTTGAGTCTCCAATACTCTTCTTCCTTGCGAAAATCTTGCAAGGTATTAGATTGTAATTTGACTTCATGATCAAGATCATTTGACTCCATGAGTTTGCTTTCCATATCCTTGCTGTGGTGTGAGTCTTGGTTTTGGTTTTTGACCATTCTTTTAATGCAACCTTGATGGTTTTTTATCTTTTGTTCCCAGACAAAACATGGGGAGCCAGTAACGGAGACCCTATGCATTTTCTACAGTCTTAGAGAAACCAGGAATAAAGAGCCATTGAGGACTAAACCGGAAGGGTATCAGACCTAGATTTTCAACATTATAAAGGGAGATTAGGATGGATTTACGATCAGAAGCAAGGTTTTTCAAGATTTGGGATTACAGAAGCTTTCCTTCCAAAAGAATAGAGCTTTGGGCTAAGAATTGATCCAACCATGCAATGATATGATTTTCTCCCACTCTTTTATTTGTTCAAGTGTACAGTCGTTGCTTTGGTTTAATGTCCATAAGGTCCCATTGAAGAGTGAGGTCTTCGAGTTGGTTTCTGTTATCTCCCAAATTGACCACCGTCTTTTCTGGGTGATAGAATGGGTAAAATTTTTATTTCATTTGAGTCTTGGGTTTCAAATCTTGAAAAAACAAGTTTCGGCAGCTAACTCTGTTTGACTAGAACGCCTCATCTCTACCATCTCGAGTTAAATCTCCAGCTGCTATGCCATGTGTCTGCTTCAGTATGCCTTTGCTATTAAATGATTCTCAAGTGCCCAGCTATGCTATGTCACCTTGCTGCCCTGTAGGGTTTATTCGTTGCTGAACCATAACTCAAGAGAAATTTATTCATTGCTGAAATCATGTGTTTTTTCGGGGCAATTTCGACAGCCTTCCCTAACTCCAAATTCAAATCTGAAAGCACCAGTGGATAGCTTATGATCTGTAGATCAAAATCGACTATTTGAACATCCAAAATGGACATCGGACGGCTGAGAAAATTGATTTTTTCCAAAGACAGTTTTTTTAGGAATTCTACAGGTTTCGACAGCTTAGGCGAGCCTCCAAGAGCGCATTAGCTGCCCAAAAGGCTGACTTTCGGTAGCTAACGCGTGAAACTGGCAGAAGACTTAGCTGCCGAAAGCCTGTTTTCACAGATCGCTTAAGATTTCGCCCAGATCGCGGATTTTCTAGTTGGAATGGCGGGAGGCCGAGCAGAATAAACAAGTTATGAATTATGCCACCATTATCTACAGGAGTTTTGAGCTAGATCAAAGTGAAGTGGGCGTTTTGGCTAATTTGAAGCATCTTTTGAGGAAACAGCTCTAAGTTCAAAGTGCCACATCATCAAGAGCGTTTCTGTTATGTTCCAATCAAAGTCCCCCGAGCCTTGGAAGGCTAACTGCACTTCACCAACCACCGAGCACAAGAAAGGAGATCTTCATATCATCAGTTCCTTGTTTTAAGGAATCATATCTATCTTTTGCATGGCACTGTTTTAATTAGGAGGACAAGATCCATGTTTTTAGGATCTTGAAACTACTTTGTAAATATTATAAAGTCTAAGTACTGAGGCTGAACCAGGGGTTCGATTTTGGATAGAGTAATCTGCTATTGTACACAGTCTTCTTTATGCTAATACAGATCACAGGTTTCTTTCAGTTTTGATGTCAGCTTTCCATTTTCCTGTTCACTATTATCTGTGTTGTCTAGCTTTGAATGGTTGCTTTTCCATTGTTTAGCTCATAGCCTGATATTAGTTTCTTGAATGTCTCTTGAACCCTACTCTGTACTGGTTTAGTTACATTCTTTTCTTCATCCACCTTTAAAGTTATTTGTTGATTAATCGACTCTTGAGAGCACTGTTTTATTTGTTTATCATTCTGAATGTTTGAATGCTGTATTCGGATTGAGTTCTCCCATTGATCCACCTTTACAAAAAACACAAAAACATGATTTCTTAAGTTACCAAGCATACTTAGCTATAACCACTAAGTAGTTTCTTGGAGTGCTAACAAAATTGGCGCCGTTGCCGGGGAACGGAGAGTGAAGCAAGCTTCCCTGGGAGACGACATAGTTTCAGTTTTTGATGATAGACAAAGGCTGAACATTATATTGGTTGTAAGCATCTATCTGGCGACTCCACGTTCAAAGACTCCACTGGGGAGGATCCTGTTGATAAAATATGAAGAAGCTCAAATCAAAGTCCAGGTATCAGTTCATTAGTTTGCTTCATGAACTGTTGTTGTTCTTTATTACCTCTTTCATTCTTTTCCCTTCGCGTGTAAAGAGAATTATTTTCTGTTTTTTATATTCAGAAAATCATCATCCTTCTTATATATATCCGTCTTTAGAAGAGGAAAGCCTGCAGCCCTGCATTATAGATGTAGATTCGGTAGCTTTACCTCAGCCCATTCACAAAGATGACCACTGTATTTCGTTGCCTTCAGAATCTGATCAGCCATGTGACCTTGAAAGTATAGAAATTGTTTCAGACCCTGTACAGATCTCAGCCCCTCTTGTTATAATTTCTGTACCTTGTCATGAACCCGTTAACTCTCATGATCAGCCCACAACCTTTCAAGTTAAGATCCGGATTAAGATGTTCAAGCCTTTAAAGCTGCCCCTTCTTCTTCATCCTTATCCCGATGATTGTTATGAATATCTCCCTTGGTTTTCTGGAGAGAATCAAACTTCAGCCGAGGAACACGTGGAATCCTTTTTGGATTTTGTTGATCGTTTTCAGCTTGTTCATGAAGATGTGGTCATGAGATATTTCTCCAAGTCTCTGATCAAAGATGCTGCTACATGGTTTAAAGGCCTGAGAGCTGATTCAATTGGCTCTTGGACCGAGTTCTCTAATGCTTTCCTGAAGTATTGGGGCAAATACAAGTCTCGAGATTCTTATCTTGCTGATTTCTATGCTTTGGAACGAGAGCAGGGTGAAGCCTTGTCTATTTTTAACAGAAGGTTTAATAGCATGTATCATGACATGCCTTTGGAGATCCGACCTACAGAAACAACTTCTATGATACACTATGTTATGTGTCTTCATTCAGAACTCGCCCTTCTTCTGCTAGAAAGGGAATCTTCATCATTAACTCAGTTGTTTGAGGATGCGCAAAAGGTAGAGGAAAACATCCGTGCATCTAGGTGGATCAGAATGCAGGCTGACTCTGAAAATCTGCAAACATATGTGCAAGAAGACAGTCATGACATTTCAGATTCCGAGTATGAAAGCAATGGGTATGAAACAGATTTGGACTAGCAGCCTGAGGGTGAGTGCATTTCAGATTCAGAATCAGTTTTTTCAGTGTGTGTAGAGTATTCCAAAGATAGGTATGGCTATGAATTTTATGACCAGTTTGCAAATCAAGAAGAGCCTATGGTAACTAATGATGATCAAATTTTTATCTCTGAAAAGTTTGAAGATGTTGAGCAGAATGACATATCAGCAAGTGACAGTTTCAGATTTGCAGAGTTTGAAGAGAACAGCCTACAATGTCCAGATTTGCAGGGGCTGTTTAATCTTCAGCTAGAACAGGTGAACCATGATCCCGAATGTATTGATGTTGTAGCAGCATATGTTGAGGACAACCCACATCTTCTAGACTTGCAGAAAAAGACAGATTTCAGCAGACATTTGCAGGAAGGGCAAC
>LPNX011004354.1:1072923-1123324 GCA_001517045.1 Pseudotsuga menziesii | reverse complement strand
ATCTTTACCACAACTATTTAATTTCTCATTTAAAGTTTTCAATTCAGCAAGATATAACTCAACTCTTTCAAAGTCAGCAGGTTCGAGGTCAAAGATCTTCTGTTCAAGATAATATGCAGAAACATCATCAAATTTATCAAATAAAGAGGAAATAATTTTCCACACCTGAACCGGGCTATCTTCTGCCTCAATACTTACTTGAAAACTATCTACAACAGTTTGACCAATGAGCCCCCTTGCTTGATCACTTTTAGCTTCCCATATAGCCGAATCATCAGCAGCAGTAGGTGTCTTGTGTTCACCATTAACTAGCCTCCAAAGATTCTTACTCCTGAGAACATCAATTATCTTTCTCTTCCATGCAAGATAATTAGAAGCAACTAATTCAGGAATAGAAGCTACTTCGGAAGTCATAATGAGTGAAATTTCGTCAAGAAATAAGAAACCCTATTGAAAAATGACAGAAAAACAGTGAAGAACTTAAAAGCAGTTACATTTTACTAATCTTAATTTACAAAAGCACAATTAGAAAATGTTGATGTATTTGTAACTTCGGAATGTATTCACTTGAATATCTTATGTATTGTGCCCCGATGTTTATTCTGGGAGTATCTATAATGTAATTCGGTCATGTCATGCCCCTATGTTATAATCAGGAGATTCAATCATGTAACAAGTCATGTAAAGTCATTGAGGTTAACCCTCCATTGTAAGTTGGGGCAATAGTCCCCATAGTTGTGTCAAGGTTAACCCTCCTTGTTGATCAAAGGGCAAAATCCCCATAGTTGTGGGGCACTAGGGTTATTAGACTCTCCTAGAGATGTCGGCTCTAGTAAGTATTGTTAAGTGGGGCAGACATGTTAAAGTGGACATCAAGTGAACGAAAGAATATAAATAGAGAGTGAGCCTCTCTATTTATCATACACACACTCACTCACTGGGGTGCATGAGTGAGAGAGGAGAAGCTCTCTCAAGTGAGAGAGAGAGAACAAGCTGTGGAGATCATCTTTTCTATTTTCGGGTTTTACTGTTGCCATTAGTGTTCATTCTATCTCTGAGGAAGTTGCAGGGTTTTCTCCTTTATGGTTTCCCCGAGGAAAATTCTTTGTGTCTCTTGTCTCTTGTGTTTATTGCTGTGCATGTTATTCTCTCAGTTAAAGATCCTAAGATAATGCTAGCTTGAATGATAAAAATCTAACATGGTATCAGAGCTAACATGAGAAGAAGACATTATGTAGCGGCAGAAGCTAGGGCTTCTTACTTTTTGGGTCTCTCTCCACAATCCATCAGCAAAAGTATGCTAGGATAACTCTCCATTGAAGGGCGCATCTTTCTGTCGAAGCAGAATTCGATTTCGAGCATTTTCAGTTTTCAGTGCAGGAAATTAGGGCTTTCTACAGAAGAGGAATTTTTGAGTGAGCCTGGCATAGGATTTCTCTCCTCATCAAAATTGAAGTTTAGAGACCTGGGTCGAGACTTTTGGTTGGGTGAAATTTCGGGAAAGTCAAACGCTAGTTTGACCCCGAGCAGGAAAAACCCTAAAATACTAAAAATGATAAGTTTTGGTACATTCACTATATCGCGGAATTGGAGAAGGATCAGGATCTAAAACTTTCACAGGCTGAAGATAAAGTCCTTATTTACATTGTGTCCAAAATTTAGCCTCTGATTCACTATATTCTAGGAGATATGATTCCTCCAAGTTAGGGTTCCAGCCTCTCCTAGGATTCATCCCTAAATAGGACACCTGTGGAGAATTGCTATATCTCGGGCTACAAAGGTCCAAATGAAATTTATGAAGATGTTATAGAAAGGGCACGGAATTTACTTTCTATGGTCCAATTTTTAGACCCAGAAGATGAAACATTTACACGTGGCAGTCCATACAACTTCGATGTGCTAAACAGTCCTGAAACAGGTCACCTTGGGAAAATGATCATAAGTCCCAATTGGTAAAACCTGTGGTGTTGAAACAGGGACAGGTGAGGCTACCTCAGTGCAAAGTTTTAGACATAGAGTAGCAGAAATTTCAGAGATACCGCAGAAATAGTATCAGGCCTGCAGAAGAAATTGGTAAACTATGGCTTCCTGTTCCGGGAGTTCCCCTCCATTGTTTTCAGAAAAGGAGTACATTAGACAACTCACCTTGAAGAGATCTATATTTCTATCCAATCAAATTTGAAATATTTCAAGTTTTGAAAATTAGGGTTTCTCTAACAAACCCTAGATCAACCAGCTCCGGAATCAGGACGAACACCTCAAAGTGGTAAGATCTAATCTTTTACTATTTTCATTTGAGGTTCTCATTTCAAAGTGATCTATCACATCAGCTTGATGATAAGCTTGTTGAAGTTGACAACTTCCAAGCATGGAAGTATATGCTCTGAAGAAAATGAATTGGACACCTACATAAGTAGAGAGGTTCCAGTTCCAGAGGGAGATGAGGCTAAAAGCCTTACACCAGAAGAACTTGGTCAAGGCCAAGAAGATCATTGTTGATTCAATCACGAATCACCTTATACCACAAGTGTCTTCCATAAAGACATCGAAAGAGATGTTTGATTCCTTGACCAAGCTATTTGAAGGGAAGAACATAAATTATAAGATGACCTTAAGAAACCAGTTGAAGAATGTGAAGATCCAGAATGCAGAGACCATACAGTCATACTTTACAAGGGTCTCTCAAATCAAAAAACAACTTGTAATAGTAGAAGAAGAAGTGGAGAATGCAGAAGTGGTGATAGCCACCTTGAATGGCCTCCCATGATCATGGGATTCATTCATGCGAGGAATGTGTGCCAGAAGGAAGTGATTACTTTCAGCAGACTCTGGGAAGAGCACACACAAGAAGAAGAAGCTCGACTCATAATAAGAGAAGAGAAGATGGGAGCAACTAAAGATCAAGCTCTCACCATCCAAAGAAGATCCCTCAAGCGATGAGGAATATAAAGGACTCAACTCTTGAAGAAAGTCTTATCCATCTTAGCATTTGGATAAAAAATGATGAAGCTGAAGGCTCAAGAAGGAGTCTACCTATGAAACAAATAAAGATAAGTATTCAATTGTCATTCCATGATATTCTTTTTGTTATGCATTTGTTTATATTCAGTTGATGTATTATGCATGATAGAATGTTTGTATTAATGACAGTATACTACTAATATGCATGTGATGGGTAAGTAGCTCATGGTGCTATACAACTCTCCATTGCTACTTATCTAGAATGAAACCTCTTTGCTGACATATTGGATTAGTGCACAATCTCAATGTTGTCCTGGTAGAGATGGAAGGCACCTAGAAAGTTTCTGTGAGATATGGATGAATGTTGCATTGGCTAAAATAGTTGCATGATCATATATTTATGCATAAGAATTTGCCATTATGAATATGCCTTTTGAAATGTTTCTAAATATACAAATGCATTTGACTTGTAGGAAAGATCGCGTACAATCACCTACAAGCAAAGAAGGATGAGACTTATTCCGAAGAACAAGTGACGACAGTTCAAGAAGAATGATGTCTAGGATGCAGTATAGATACATGAAGGGAAGTTTGTAGTTCCATCATGCAGTAGATGGAAATATCGTGGGATACAAGGCAAGATTTGTAGCATGAGGATTCTCATGAAAAGAAGGCATAGACTACGAAGAGACATTTGCAGCCTTTGGGAGTTGAAACACATACATGATGAGCTTGATGAAGATATTAACCTTTGCTACAAGGTTGAAGATGAAAGTCTATACACTAGATGGATACATAGAATATTAGTAGCATAGGAAGCTACTTGTCACTCCGGTATAGAATGTTTCAGTGCATAGATTACGAAAGACAAAGGGAGTATGATGCTCTGCTTCAAAGGGAGTGACTACAGAATATCTTGAGGTTTGACATGGTATGACAAGATGGACAGATTATTGATGACTCTAGGATTTACTGAGAGTAAAGAGGATTCCAACCTTTGCTTCAAGATTGAAGGCGGAAGACCAGTGATGCTCCTGTTATATGTTGATGACTTGTTCCTGACATAAAAGAGGAACTCATTAAATTTGCAAGAAGAAAATTTGCTACTGAGTTCTAGATGAAGGACTTGGGGATGATGCACTATGTTCTAGGCATGGAGGTATGGATAAGGGAAGTATGCAGTAGAGATACTGAAGAGGTTCAGGATGATGGACTGCATGACCACACCTATGGCATCGAACCTGAAGCTATTGAGTGTTGCCTCATCAGAGTCGGTTGATGCCATAATGTATCGTTAGATGATTTGTTCCTTGATGTACCCAACAAATACGAGACCAGATATTTCCTTTGCTATGAACACATTGAGACATGTTCACCTGATGGTTGCAAAGCATGCAGTGAGGTACCTGAAGGGTATAGTTGAGTATGGGCTCAAGTATGATACGATTCAGAAGATTAACCTGGAGAGTTATGTGGATTTGTATTGGGCAGGCAGTGCCATTGATAGGAAGGGTACTTTGAGGTGCTACTTCAGTATGGGATCAAGTGTGATCTCTTGGTTTGGCAGGATGGAGTCTTGCATGGCGCTGAGTACAGCTGAGGCAAAAGATGTTGTCACTTGCTATTTGGGAGGTAGTATGTTTCTTTTGAAAACTACTTTTTGATATGGTTGATTTGACTTGCATTTTTGTATGATGTAGAGAGGAGCATTGATCCAGATCAAGATCTCTTGAAAGAGGGATTTCTAGCATAGGTGATCAGACAGGTTGTCTAAGCATAAATCCTGGCGAAGCTCATAGGTTGCTTAGACATAAATATTCCTATAGGTTGTCCTCGGATGTAATTGGTCTTAGTGAAGCTCGCAAGTCATCCTTGGACGTAACCAGACCTGATGTGATTCTATGCTAGAAATGGCCAAAGTGAAGTTTGAGTACTTCAGGGAGAAGCTTGGTGTTCTCAAGATCGAGGTTCCCTCCAAGGGGAAATGATGAGACATAGAGCCATTCTGACATGGTGAGAGGATTAGGTTCCTTCCATGGTCATATGTAAGGGCTGAGCCATTCTGTCATGGTGAGAGGATTAGGTTCCTTCCATGGTCATATGTAAGGGCTGAGCCATTCTGTCATGGTGAGAGGATTTGGTTCCTTCCATGTCAGATGTGAGTGCTGAGTCATTCTGATGTGACTGTAGGATTGGTTCCTACATGATCATATATAAGTGCTGAATGTCATTCTTGGAATGGAGGCACCTGGTCAATTACCAGGAATACTCAGTCTGGGACTGAGGGCCATTCTAATATGACTGTGGGATGTAGTCTTACATGATCAGATGTGAGTGCATGGCCATTCTGATGTGATTGAGGGATGTGTTCCCACTTGATCAGATATAAGGGCTGATGCCATTCTCTGGGAGAATGGAGGCCCCTGGTCAGTTACCAAGAATCCTCAGTCTAGGACTGAGAGCCCTTTCGATGCGATGTTTTCGAACATGGTCGAATGTAAGTGTAGAGCCTTTCTGACAAGATGAGGTTGGATGTAAGTGTAAAGCCTTTTTGACAAGATGAGGTCAGATGAAAGTGCTGAGCCATTCTGGCACGATGTGTTTACACATGGTTAGATGTGAGTGCTATGCCTTTCTGATAAGATGAGGTCAGATGTGAGTGCTGGGCGTGCCTTTCTGACAAGATGAGGTCGGATGTAAGAGATGGGCGGGCCATTTTGACTTAGGGTCAAATATAAGCACTGAAGACCTACATGAAGGGTAGGCCTACAACCAACATGAAAAAGGGCTGGCTCTGTAGAACTTCCTGTGACAAGAAGAATGAAGAGATAACATCATTTGATTGAGATAGCAGAAGCAGTAATGATGATGATGATTCAATGATGATCCAGCTTTGATGCTGATCTAGATCAAGTGATGATCCAGACTTGGTGATGATCTAGTAGTGATGATCCAGACTTGATGATGATCCAACAGTGACGATCTAGATCAAGTGATGATACAGACTTGATGATGATCCAGTAGCGACGATCCAGATCAAGTGATGATCTAGACTTGATGATGATCCAGCAGTGACGATCTAGATCAAGTGATGATCCAGACTCGATGATGATCCAGTGATGATCCAGATCCAGTGATGATCTAGACTTGATGAAGATGACTTGACAATGAATATGACTTAACGATGAAGATGACTTGGCAATGAAGATGACTTGAAGATGAAGATGACTTGAAGACGAAGATGACTTGATGATGATCCAGACGATACAGAGAAGAAGACTTGTGCTGATAAATTGTGTCGAGAGAATACATTCCTAGTTAAGAGGGAGTGTTGATGTATTTGTAACTTCAGAATGTATTCACTTGTATATCTTATGTATTGTACCCCGATGTTTATTCCGGGAAGTATCTATAATGTAATTGAGTCATGTCATGCCCCGATGTTCTGATTGGGAGATTTAATAATGTAACAAATCATGTAAAGTCATTGAGGGTAACCCTCCATTGTAAGTCGGGGCAATAGTCCCCACGGTTGTGTCAAGGTTAACCCTCCTTGTTGATCAGAAGGCAAAGTCCCCACAATTGTGGGGCACTAGGGTTATTAGACTCTCCTAGAGATGTCAGCTCTAGTAAGTAATTGTTAAGTGGGGCCGACATGTTAAAATGGACATTAAGTGAATGAAAGAATATAAATAGAGAGTGAGCCTCTCTATTTATCATACACACACTCACTCACTGGGGCGCATGAGTGAGAGAGGAGAATCTCTCTCAAGTGTGAGAGAGAGAACAAGCTGTGGATATCATCTTTTCTATTTTTGGGTTTTATTGCTGCCATTGGTGCTCATTCTATCTCTAAGGAAGTTGCGGGGTTTTCTCCTTTATGGTTTCCCCGAGGAAAATTATTTGTGTCTCTTGTTTCTTGTGTTTATTGCTGTGCATGTTATTCTCTCAGTTAAAGATCCTAAGATAATGCTAGCTTGAATGATAAAAATCTAACAGAAACACAATAAAGAAAAGAGGAGAAACTTTTGCTTATAACCCTGTGAAAAATGTGCCCAAAAAAACCTAGTATTCTATTCTGGTCACATAGATCGATCTAGAATGGCTGTTTCGATTCCAAAAACAGGCTATAATAAAAAATCCGGCAAGAAATGACCAAGTTACGGCCATTTTTTATAACTGTCATTTTTATTACTGAAAGGAAGCCTATAAATGCCCAGTTTTCTAGTTCTGGTCACGTGGGTGAATCCAGAATGGCTATTTCAATCCCAAAAAATAGGTTATAATAAAAAAACCAGTAAAAAAATGACCAAGTGTTGTAATCTCATAGATCACATAGGGTTACCAATAATACACATTAAAAGCATACATACATAACATAAATAAGAGACAAGAACAAGTAGGTAGAATAACAGATTATATTATAGTGAAAGGGTCCATACAATATAGAGAACTGAACCAAGTTCTCATCTGGTTCAACAGCTTAATATATATGAATTACAAAACAATTACAAATAACTACCTGTCGGTTCGGTCAACCAACACGACCTTATATGGCCGACCTAATCTCTAATTAGTTGGTTAATCGACTTAGTCGGCTGATCGACTTAGCCAGATTACCGACTTGCTCCTCCAACATCTCCCCCACAAACAAAATGTTTCTTCATCTCGAAGAAACAGGGAAGTACCAAAATTTCATTGCCTGTCCTAAGTAGTTATTTATTTGTTCGACCTTCATGGGCTGTGAAGTCTGATGGTTGGTCTTTTCTATACACAGACTTCAACAATCACTTCAGCTGTCACTGCCAGCTAATGTTGGAATTCCGTCCAACTTTGCAGTATTTTTTGGATGTCGATGGTTAATGTAGCAAGGCTTGAGAGTATCGACATCTTGTCTTGAATGGAAAGGTATGCTATCCTTTCCAAGTCAGGACCCATAAACTGGTCCTTTTCTTCTGCTGTCTCAAACAGTCTTTTCATTTGCGGGCAGATGATATATAATTTGTCTAAACTTGGTATTACTTACTGTACCCACTGGTGTGCTTGTCATTCGAGATTCTACAGCTTGGCTATTTCGAGCACTATTTGCTCTTCAATTGTGCTTCTGAGTGCTTCCTCTGTGCTTTTTTTCTTCTCAAGTGCTTGGATTTCTTACCGGGTCTGTTGGGTTTACTGAAAGACTTGCCCATAATAAGTAGGCCAGTCTCGTAGTACTCCTTCTGTAATGACCAACTCCTCCATGTGATTTTGCAGTACCTTGTATGCTTCTGAAAAAGTTGTGTGCTGTTGCATCAACAGTCAAGCCATTTCTTCTTTCTGCTCCTCTCTTGTGTCCTGCATCTGTGCCTGTAGCGCCGACACCACGCTCTCAAACAGTTGATGAGATTTTTCTAGCGGCTTGTCGATGTCGACCTCTGTCGGTCCTGGTATCACAAATTGCACAAGGCTTTTGCATTTGTTGAGGAACTTAACTTGTTCTTTTTCGTTGTCGTTGAGCTCCTTGCATCTGTTTTGGCTCCTTGTTTTTGCTTCGATCACCAGTGTTTCCAAGAGTTGCCTTGACTCTCCATCCCTCAGCTTGGTTGCATTGACTGCAGTGGTCGACCCAAGTAGACTGATATGGACCATTGTCATCTGGCCTTGATGGTCCTTCTTCTTTTTATCTTTCTTTGTTTTGTGCTTTTGTTGCTCTGCTTGCTTTGGCACTTGTGTACCTGCAAGAGTCAGAATTGGGTTGTCTGGTTGTTGGCTAGTAGTGGTTGAGGGTATTTCTGGTTGGGTCGGTTGGATAAGTGTTGCAACTGGTTGTGCATCTAGTTGGTTGTGCACAAAGGGTCCAGATGCAGATGTTGTTGGCACTAATGGTTGTGGTGGAGGTGGTTCTGGTGCAGCTGGTTTGATTACAGGTTCTGGGTTGGGGGGTGGTGGTGATGGCGATGGTGAATGGTCGGGTGTGATTGGGTTGGTGGAGATGTGGTCGGATGTCGGTTCATGGACCTATGGAGGTGAACCTTCCTCAAGGTCAGAGAACAATTCATCAATTTCTCGATTTATTTCATCCATGTTCTCTCCTTTCTCATCTCTTGTCGGTTCAGAGGCTGGTGGGTGGGGCTCGGGGTCGATTGGGATGACAGATGTAGTTTGACTTGTGACAACTTTAGCTTGGAGGTCAGGGTTTCTATGGAATGTCGAACTTATGACTGCCACAGTCCTTGGCCTCTAGGGTACTTGGCCAGGTTGAGGAATGGGTAGTCTCAATCCACCAACTTCGAACAAGGGGCATTTGGTGGTGAGCTTTTGTACCAAGGTGAGTAGCTCAGGTAGTTTTTCAATATGTGCCTGGAAGTCTCTGTCTCCGTCGAACCTCTCCTTCAAGGTTTTCGGCATAGAATTCTTGCATATGTCGATTGGGCTTATGGAAGGAGGTTCTGGTAGTAGTTCTTGTATGATTTTGGTTGGAGATGGAGGTGGAGGTGTAGATACGATATTGACAACATTTTTGGCCGTCGAGGTATTTGTGCTTTTTGCCTTCTTTGGCCGACCTTGTTGTGCTCCTGTTTCGACGAATTTCTGGAACTGGGTTTCCACCGAAACTTTGTTTGCTGCGACATCTTCTATAATGTTGCAGGCTGTAGCTACTAGTTCTTCCTCATCTTTCAATGACTCTACAATGATAATCTTGCGCTTACCTTTCCCCTGCTCCTGTTCCTGAGTTCTTTTTCTTTTTCTTGAGGCTGCTATCTCCTTCAACAATTTGCGTATGTTTTCTTTGGTGACAGCATACTCAGGGTTTTCAGTATCTATCTCTCCCCTTTGGTCTTGAGTCGAGACGATGATTTCTTTAGTCGGATTGGTTACCTGCTGTTCTATTTGTGTCTCTTCCCTTTGTGCTATCGGTGGTTTGATTACAATTTGCAGTCGACCGTTGTCTTCTGCCGGTGTCTCCTCCGACACAAATGTGCTAATGTATAAGCTGAGCTCATAGTCTTGTTCTTTTTCTTGGTCTATTAGTGGCTCTTCTGTTGATAGGTCTATCTATTTTTCCCTTGCAGGTATCAACAATTTTGTACCCAACTGTCGAGCTAGCTCTTGGAAAATCTCTTCAACTGTCGGGTAGTAGTCGAGAGTATTTGCCTTTGCCTTGGCACCCTGCATATAGCACACCGCGGTATGGTCGAGTTCTAACTATATGTGGGAAGTTTTGGGCAGACTTCGTCGGATGTTCTGGGGCACCCTCCATCTAGGCATTTTGACTTTCAGCTGTTGGAACTAGTTTTCTAACAACACTTTACCTTTTGCTAGTTCCTTCATTGTTCCATTTTGGGAAAACGGTTTGAATCTCCACGTATGGAATTTCGTGGGTTCTTGAAATTGCTTGTCCCCAACAGGGCACAAGGAATACATCACTATCCATATCATAAGGGATGGGAACCTTATAATCCCTCCCAACTCCTGGCATTTTTCACAGATGCCTTTGAGCATGTTGACGACGTACTCATCCCATCTGTATATTTTTCCTGTGTCGGCAAGGTATCCACTAACTCCAACATATCTAGTTTGAGGTCACTTCCTCAACTTGTCGGTGTAAGTGCAGTGGCTATTATTTTAGCCACAATTTGTGGCGTTCGAGCTTGTATTTGGCTAATCATTATCCCTTTGGAGTTCTTTCCTGATGATGATCCAGTTAGTTCCTCTACCAGCCCTTCTTTTATGCCGACTGGTATTGGTTCACCTTGGTTTGATAAACCAGTCAATTTGTAGATTAATTCACCGAAGATGTCGACTGGTTTGTCGAAGTGAAATCTACCATTGTGGTATCGGTTTATGATGAATTTCACTGTCATTTCCTTTGTGCCTCCAAAACTGGCCATGAGCGGTGTGTTTATGTAATTCACAATAGTACTGTGATTTATTTTCTCTGTAGCTTGTGTAGGATTTTTGTCGACATATGCCCACTCTTTTATCTCAGCCCATAATTTCATCCATGAGCTTTCCTAAACCTGAGCGTTCTTGATGTTTTTTAGTCTCCTTATTAATCCTGTCTCCGTAGTCTATAGTTCTTTAGCCTTAGCTGCAACTCTGGTTTGTTTTGGTAACATCTTGTCGGTTTGTTGGTCGACTTTACTTTGGTATTCTTGGCTTCCAGTCTTCTAGTTTCTAAGTTGCTCTTTATGTTTGAAATGTTGTAAATGATCCTTTGGCGGTTCAGTATTTACATTTGATGCGTTTGACGTTTCTGTCGATGGGTGTATTAATCGTGGATGTGATGGTCCAACATGAGCACTTGAGTTTGTGTTAATGGTGATTTGATTTTGTTGTTCATAGTCATGAAGGCATGATGTGACTTTCGAGGTCATTGGTCGATGTCGATCATGAAAATGGTCGATGGTGTTATGTCGATGGGCTGATGTCGGTTGTCGAAGTGGTGATTCCCTGTCATACTTTTTTATGTATATCGGTACTATTTTGCTTTTCGAATTTTCAGATTTTTATAGCTTTTGTTTAACCGTTATGGTTGGGTCTTTTTTTTTCTCTGCAAACTTGTTTAGTTTCTGTACCATTTTAGTAGGGCACCATTAACAAGTTTCCAAAATACTATGCCTTGTAACGTCCTTAATTGGATTGATATGTTGGCATGTATCTCTTCAACAACATAGGGTCCCATCCATTATGTATGTATCTTTTTGGCTTTTCCTTTTACCCGACTATTATATAGTAAGGCAAGGTCTCCTACCGACAGGTTTTTGTTTTTGATGTTTCGATCGTGCCATGCCTTTTGTTGCTATTTATGGATTTCCTGATGTTGTAACACAATTAGTCGGTGTTCTTCAAGCTTACTTAGTTGCAGCAGTCGGTCCTTTCTTCCTTTTTTGACATCGACATGTAAAACCTCTGCAATAATAGGTTTCTATTGTTGAAAGTGTAGTGGGACTACTGCTTCTTGTCCATAAACTAGTCGAAACGGTGTTTGGTCGGTTGAACGTTTGTATGTTGTTCTGTATGCCCATAGTACTACATGTATCTTTTCATCCTAGTCGTCTTTGTTGGTGTTACATATTTTAGTTAATCCTTTTGTTAATGTTTTGTTAAATGCTTCAATTTCTCCATTCGACTGAGGGTGGTAAGCTGTACTCCGACGGTGGTTGATTTAGAACTGATATGTTAGTGTTTTAATAGTTTTATGAATAAAGTGTGTTCCCTGGTCACTGATTAGGGTTAGTGGACATCCAAATCGGGTAATGATATTTTTCATAGATAAATTTGACGGCTATCTCACTATAACATGTGTCGACTGGTTCTGCTTTTGCCCATTTGGTTATGTACTTGACTGCAGTTATTATGTACCTTGCACCTGTTCTTTTTGCTGGTATGGGAAATGGTCCTATGAAGTCGATAACCCAAATTTCAAATCTCAAGCTTGGGTTTACTGATATCAGGGGCATTTCTGTACTAGGCAGGGGTTGACCCAGCCGTTGACATCTGTCACATTGGCTTAAAATTTTTTTGCAGTATTTGTGAAGTGTCGGCCACCACAACCCTGATTGTTGGATTTTCTTTGCAGTTGTGTCAGCTTGGAAATGTCCTCTAGCAGGTCCATAATGTGCTTCATGCATAATATTATTTCTTTCGTGTTCCAATACACACCTTCTGAGGATGTCATCCAAGCCCATTTTATATAGGAATCCATTTATGAGACTATATGGTGCAGCTTTCATGGCTAAAATTTGTTTCTTCTTCGTACTCATACCCTCTGGTGCTTGTCCATCTTCTAAGAACTACGCTATATCCTCCAATTCTGCCAGGACTGCTTCTATTCGAAATAGATGTGCATCCGGTAAGTCGTCTTCAACTCCTGTCGGTTCCTCTCCTGTGTCGATTCAGGATAAGTGGTTAGGACCGACATTTAACTTACCTAGTCTGACGACGACTTCAAATTCAAATTCTTGGAATAGAAGTAGCCATCGACAAATTCTTCCATGGTGTAAAGGCTTATTTACGAGGTATTTTAGTGCTTGGTAGTCGGTATAAAAGATAAATGGATTATCTAGTAGGTAGTGTCAATATTTTTGTAGTGCGAATACCATTCCTAATGCTTCTCTTTCTGTTGTCGAATAGTTTCTTTCAGCTTTGTTTAATTTTCTTCTACTGCAGACTGTTTAATTGTGAGAATGTGGTAGGGAATTCTGCTGCAGTCATTCGGTCGGTATCCTCCTTGTCGGTTGTCTCAACTTTGAGTACTGTGCGAATTGGTTTTGTTGTTTTGTCATGGTTCGATTTCCATCTAAAGATTTTCCCTTCTGGATTTTCATTTACCATATGTAGTCTTGTTGACTGTAGTATTGTCTCGGTTTGTATATTGTTGGTCGGTTGCTTTTTAGGGCTTTGTTTTCTGTCGGTTGTATAAATGCTTTAATCTATTTTGTTGTTTCGACCAAATTCTCATTTTGTGGTACAAAGTTGAAATATTTGATAAAATTCTCTTTGAGTTCATGCCATAGGATTGTTTCACCTCGAGCTTCTTCCATTTTATACCATTTGTTTGGTAAGTAGGAGAGCGTTGATGGAAACAGGTGTGGCCATGTACGTTCATCTTTATACCCAAGTCTTTTCCATTCTTTTTCGCATGTCCTTATGTGGTCTTCTGGATTTTGTCCTTGAATGAATATAGGTATTTGGGCTTAATTGATTAATTTTTTCCCTCCAAATATTTCTATGAAGAAATTTGAAGCTGTTGTCCACATCTGCAGTCTTGATTGATGGGTATCCCACCATCTAGCAGCTTGGCCTGTAAAAGTTTCCACTAGGCTTTATAGTCGGCCATGTTCACCGATGTTTCTGGATACTTGTTCTATATGCATGACTGGTGATTCTCTTTCTTTGTACCTTGGTATTTGTGTGTTATTTATATTTACTAGTTTTAAGGTAGGATATTCCCTAGTTTTCTTTTCAAATATTTTTGGTATGATGGACACCAAGAAGCACTGTCGGACTGGTTTTTTTTGCTCTTTTTTAACGGTCCAGCAACCTCTTGCTTGTGTTTCATAATTCTTGACTTCCCAATCATATAGTCGACGTCTGAATTGTATCCTACTGAATCTTGGTTTCCTAAGTAAAGTTCTCCGTAGACATTAGGTTCTGTGTAATCTTCATTATTATGTGTCTTATATAATTGTTGGATGTCAACTTCTTCATCAATAGGTTCTATCCAAGGTTCTCCTTGGGATGGATGAATAGGTACAATGACCTTTTGTCCGTTTCCTTTTAGTTTTATTCTCTCCTTGTCTAAGGATATCGATGCTTTCATTTTTCTTCCCCAAGGTTGACCTACTAACGTTGGGAAGGAGTTGGATCCTTGCTTAGGGTCAATAATTTCAAAGTCGACTTTGGTTGATATTCCTTTTATTGTTGTGTTGACATTTTTCCATACTCCAATAGGTTCAATTAGGCCTTGGTCGACTAATTTCAGGTATATTCCTGACTCATATAGTCGAGGTCTACCCAATTGTTCCGAAGTGTTTCGAGTCATAATATTTACCTGTGACCCGAAGTTGAGCACAACTTGTCGGACATGGTATCCTTCGATTTCCAAGTCGACAAGTGGGTCGGCATCACTTTTATCCTTTTGGTTTAGACTGCAGATATTCTTTGTTTGTTTTTTGGTGTTATTGTTGTGTTTTATTTTATAAAATAAGTCAATGAATTGACATACTGAATTATCTTTTTGTACTAAATGTATTAACTCTTTTACTGTGTTTTGTCAATTGTCATCAACTTCTTCTTGTCGGATAAATTCTCTGAATACATTTGTTGCTTCTTTATATATTTGTTTTTCTTTAACTAGGTTAGGATAATCCTTCTTTTCTTGGATTTTGCTTATTCGTGGGTTATCATTCCCAATTTTTGTCCCTTGTCAGGTTACTATATGCAGATTCTTTGTATTGACTATATCATGTTTTTGCACACACAACAAGACATTAACATTTGTCTTCTTATTTATTTTATTAAGCATAGTAGGGCAATCCTCTAATGAGTGATCCCCTACTTCACAACTAGTACAAAATTTTAAGTCAATTCTGTCCTTGTTTGGACAGTCTGCATAACGGTGTCCTTCTTTGTAACATGTGAAACATTAGATGGACGGACGTGGTCGGTTGTCGCGATTCCCATAGAATCGACCTCGACCTCCATATCCTCCATGTCGGTTGTGGAACTGGTGCTCGTATCGACGACCTTCGTACCTTTGATTATTCTGATCATTTTGCGCATTGTTTTGTTGCTCATTATTCTGTGCGACTGCGTTAGTCTGGTAGACTGCGTGATAGTTTTGTCAGTTTTTTAGGTTTAGATGGCAGTCGGTCGTAGCGTGATTCTTTGTTTCACAGATAGCACACCAACATGCTTTGTCATTCTTCATGTTAAACGGGCAATATTTTGTCGTGTGATCTCCATGTTCTTGGAAAATGTCGCAAAAACACTTTGTTTGCACAAATCGAACATTCTGTCGGCTGATATCCTATCGATAGTTGTCTTTTGACTGTCCAGTCGTTGAGCATTTCATGCACCAGATATCCTGACTCTTAAGGTTTAGCTCTTTTAATGATTTCTGCATGATCTCAAGCTATTCCTCCAGTCTATGCTCCGTGGGGTATGCTGAAATATTTTCATCTATCTCTACTTGTAGAGCTTTAGTAAGCGCATCTTCATAAGTTTTGAACGTCTCCAGACTTCTGTGCTGACGAATTTTTTGCTACAGACCTGCAAAAAACCACTGGATTAATAGTTGCTCATCAATTACATAATCCAATTGATAGAGAAGGTCTTTCCAACATTTGTCGTAGTCGCAGACAGTTTCTCCTAGCTTTTGTGATGTTGTCTTCAATTTCTTAGCTGCCAGATGTTTTGCATTTGGAGTTTTAAAGAATGACAAAAATTGTGCTTTGACTTTTGCTTTAGTTGCTCAAGGTGTTCTTTTAGAAAATGTCATATACCATGTTAATGCTCTTTTCCTTAAGGCACCAGCAAATTGCGCCATTTATCTGTCTTCATCTGTGACTTGGTTTGCCTCCCATGTCAACTCATAGACAAACCAATGTCATCTGGGATCCTCGTCGCCCTCATATAGAGGGATGTGTGCTGACCCGTGACCCATGTCGGAGTCACTGTCACTGTCTTCTTTAGGAGGTGGTGGTGGTGGGGGTGGGGGTGGGGGTAGTGGGATGTTTTGTTTATTCCTTTGTGCAGAACTATTGTCAACGAAACTCTCGTTCCCGTCGGTTGTTTTATTTGTCGTTTCTTCTTCGACAAGCAGTTGGTCAGGGTCGACTTCTGCTGTCAATGTCCAACTACAATTATTTGTCTGCAGATCTGAATTTTCTGTATTCTCCAAAGCTGTATTTGGCAGGGGAGGTGCTCCTTCATGTGTCGGGTAAAGTAAGTGGATACTTTAGTTGGAGGGTAATGCTTGATGCGTAACCCAATTTCCTTCTTCTGGTCAACAGATAAGTAGATGATTATCAACGTTTATCTTGTCGTCTAGTTGGCTCCATATACCAAACTCACCAGCTCTTAGTCTGAGGTCCTCTTTGACAATGGCTTGTATCCTGGTACTTGGATTCGTTGGAGATAGAGGTCTCACCTCATGGGGAACTTCTATTTGGAGATCTTCTCGCTACTCTATCCACAAATATTCTTCCATAGGGGACGCTTCTTCTTCCATGCCTTCTTCTTGTCGGTCATGACTCGACTTTGGAAGATTTCTCTCTTGGTCTGTCACCCTATTACTCATTCCTCTTTGCAGTGCTATAGCTCTTTATCTCCTTTCTTCCCTTCTTTTCATCCTTTTCTCCCTCTCTATTTTCTGTAAATCCGTCGTACTTGTGTGTGACACTGTCCTTTCGATTTCTTTTTTAGGCTGAATTCTCATTGCTAATGAATGGTATCTCTTTAGTCGACTAGAGTCCTCTCCACTTTACCCCGACATACGACCAGCTACCCCCCCATAGCCTACTCGATGCTTTAGAAAGCCCGGATAGTTCTGTTTACTTGCTTAGGAATTATTCCCACTCCCTTTTGGCAATGAATTTCTCCCACTTCTTTTGTTTTTCCACCCAGTTAGGGTTTGATGGCGATCCGCATAGTGATGGACGAGGTTCGACAATATGACCCACTCCTTTTTCTATCAAAAACTTGAACAACAAGGTCAGTAAGGAACACAAGAATTGCTCGGTAAGGTCTATATAGAATTTCTTCTGGATGGTTTCCATCGAAGTTCTTTCTTCTATAGCTTGTTCCTCGCAAAATTCGTCAGTGATCTTTTCAAACCACTTCGACAGGTTTGTCTTTCCCCCTCGAATCCGTTTTTCTAGCAGATGTCGGTATTTAATCGCTTCCAGCTTTTTCATCCAGAAGTTTCTTCAAAAGTTGGGGTACCGATTCTACAAACTTCTCATGAGTCTCAGTAAAAAACCTTTCCTTTGCTTGAGCAGTCGTTAATTTGTTTCTCCGTACGTAATTCTGCAAGTAGTTTGCTATTTTACGCTCCCACTAGTCCTTAATCTCCTGTTCTGATATCATCTGCTTGTATATATCTCAGACATGTACTACCGACAATGAAACTAATGTTGTAATCTCACAAATCACATAGGGTTACCAATAATACACATTAGAAGCATACATACATAACAGAAACAAGAGACAAGAACAAGTAGGTAGAATAATAGATTATATTATAGTGAAAGGGTTCATATAATATAGAGAACTGAACCAAGTTCTTATCTGGCTCAACAGCCTAATATATATGAATTACAAAACAATTACAGATAACTACCTGTCGGTTCGGTCAATCGACATGACCTTATATGGCCAACCTAATCTCTAATTAGTCAGCTAATCGACTTTGTCGGCTGATTGACTCATTCGGCTCATTGTTATAATCGGCTTACCAACTTGTTCCTCCAACGCCAAGTTACGGCCCTTTTGTATAACAGTCGTTTTTATTACCGAAAGGAAGCCCATAGATACTCAGTTTCCTGTTCTGGTCCCATCAGTAGATCCAAAATGACATTTCCAATTCCAAAAACAGGTTATAATAAAAAATCTGATAAGAAATGACCAAGTTACAACCTTTTTTTATAACTGTCGTTTTTATTACCGAAAGGAAGCCCAAAAAATGTCCATTTTTTTGTTCTAGTCACGTAAGTGGATCTAGAGTGGCTGTTACAATTACAAAAATAGATTATAATAAAAAAAACTGGTAAAAATGACCAAGTTACAACCCTTTTGTATAATTGTCATTTTTATTACTGAAAGGAAGCCCAGAAATACCTAGTTTTCTATTATGATAGCGTGGGTTGATCCAGAATAGCGTTTCGAATTCCAAAAACAGGTTATAATACAAATTCTGATAAAAAATGACCAAGTTACAACCCTTTTTTATAGCTATCATTTTTATAATCGGAAGAAAAATATCCTTGAGGAGAGCCCCGAAATCATGTAGATCTACAGAAAAAACATCAAAAAACCCTTGAAAAATTTCTGCAAAAATCTTACACAACAAGTTAGGGTTAGGGTAAAAAAAATGCAGAAATATGCCCAGATTTGAAGAGAAGCCTAATGGGTATTAGATAGAAAGCAAATCTACAACAAAATGAGAATGCCCAAATGATAATCGTTATTGATTGAAAGCTATAGAAGGTACTAGATCATAGGAACCCCGCTCTGATACCATGTTAGAATAGTAGAGTCAAGCTAAACTAGTTGACATATCTAAGCAACCAACAACATATCATAAAAGATAAGAATAGGAAAAGAAAAGGACAAGAGAACATCGATATACGTGGTTCACCCTAATGGGTTACATCCACAGGAAGGTAGTCTTCTATTACCTCCAGAATGTCTTCTCCAGTCTTACAAGAGAGCAAAGCACAAATACCCCAAAGAATATAGATGATGTACAGTAGTGTCAGAATAGTACCACTACTACATCAAGAATACATGATTATGTAGAGACTCACTTGACCCTATTATATACTAAGAGATGAGGAGGAATTACTCTCACATATTACATGTTGGATAATATCATTATCCAAAATAACATCTCTTAATACAGTACCATGGAAAAATACTCTACACAAGTAAATACAACACCATATAACTATGGGTTAAATGTATTACTCTTTTACATAAGATTGTAGACAACTTTCGACATAATATAAAGACATGATTACCTTCCAAGGAATATAATATATTCCAACACTAGCAATGCAAGGGGAGGTGTGGAAATCTCACCCAGACCGGGACTGCTCATGGGACATCTTGGGTCGGATCAAAGTCAGGGGTCCATTTATTGAGATACAATCATTGTGGCCATATAAAATAGGGACCATTTATGAATATGAGTTCCTTGTCTTTTTTGCTTTAAAAAATGAAGACAAAAAAAAATTTCCCAACAAAGAAGCTACTTGCCTCCTCCTTGATAAGGGGTTCCCAATTCCTTTTGATCCAAGATTTGATTTCCCTTAGAGACAACCACAAGCCTATAAATTGGCCTATCAGGCCTTTCTCAACGAGGTTAAGGAAACTCCTGCAGGATCTAGCTACGAGGAGAGCAATTGAGGGAATCTCTTCAAGTTTCTTGACGAACTTTTGTCACCTGGAAGACGCATGTTTCTTGCCATGGGATGCGACCAGTTTTCTGAAATCCTCAATTTCTCAAGGGACGTGGGAGAGCAGTGGAAATGGAGGAGGATCAGATCCTCCTCCTTCATCCATCGTGAATCCCAAGAACGTGTGTCCTGTGCAACAATGATCGCTCGGTTCAGAGCTTGGATCCTCCTGCTTGTCGCAGCCTGCTCAAAAAAAAAATGGAGTTCATGTATTATTATTAGTGCATAGAAATCCATATTTGGTTAATTGGATTCGATGGGACGTATGCTTGTGAAAATCATAGGTGGACAACTCAAAATATAAAGCATTATATGCAAACAATTCACATATAACAAAGATAGAGACAACATGATTTACAAGGTTAAACCCTTGGGAGGAAAACGTGCACAGAGCAATAGAGAAACCATTTTATTGTTAAAGCAATAACAGATACATCTAATGCAATACCTTGCTCTTCATCACGATGATCAAGATCCTCTGTGCTAGTAAAACAATTGTGGGTTGTCAAGTCTAAGATTTTGATCATCAACAAATCTACATAAGCATATGCTGAAAAAATCACTTTCAAATAAATCACACATGACTATAGCACATTAAAACAATTTGGTATTAAATAACCTCCTTATGTCTAATATCATAACACCCAACCTTAAGAAAAACTTGGTATATGATGAAGGATTTACAAAATGAGATAAGAGAAGGATGGGTCTTTACAGATATCCCCACTCAATGACAACTTCCTTCATACCTAGCATAGCTCAAAGACAAATATACTTAGCTTATGGTATGACCCAAGGGGGTCATATATGGTTAAGTGTATATGTTATGACCCCAAGGGAGCACATATATGAGGTTAAATGCACATGTAGTGAAGTAAATGTAAATTTAATAATGGTCAACATAATGAAGGGACCACATGCACAATGAGTGAATAGGTATATATAGAGGTCTTGTAGTCATTGTTGAGGGGAATAAATGATTGAGATATATGAATGTATTGGGGTATTTGGAGGAGGTTCTCCTATTCTTTAAGGAGTTATTGTATAACCCATCTCTCTTTATCTATCTTGGAGTTGTGATCCACATTTACATTTCATGTACATAGTGTGTACTCTTGTCTCTTACGATAATTTAAAAGTTTGTTTTATAACATTTGGTATCATATCCAAGATAGAGGAAGATGGAATTTATCCTAAGGAGTGATCAAGGTTTGTGAAAGAAAATGTTGAAAAACCTTATTTAGCAAGTAATTATTTTTATGGTAAGCTCTTAATTAGTGGAGTAGCCATGATATAAATACTCAAACATGTGCCACATGAGAAGTACTTTAATAACTCATATAAAAAATATGGATCAAGGATTCAAAAATGGAAGAGATGAATAAAACTCAGGATAAATTAAAGGACGCAAAAGGGAAACTTGACAAGAAACGTGAAGAGTTTTTCCAAGATACAAGCCCTTAATGAAATACTCATTAAGGAGGTTCATAGATTGAAGCAATAACATAATAGCAAAGGAAAGTGGGAAAATGATAAGTCAAGGGATGAATTGAAAAATAACAATGAAGAAAATCTAGATTACGAATACATAATAAAAGATTACTATATGAGATCAAGATATTGAAATTAAAGAAAAAACAGGGTCAAAATCAATAAAAATCAAGAATCTTAGATGAATAAACTATCAAAAGACTTGAAGAAGAAATTTGCAAGAAGGTTGAAAAATCTCTAAATGGGGATGAGGTTAAATTAGAAATACAATCTAGAATTGAAGAAGGACATAAGAAATGATGTCACGTTGCAACTTGAAAAAGAGAAGAAAGTCGAGATTCAAAGTCACCGTAAAATATTTGAAGAAGTTGAGCCTTGGCTTGAAATTTTAAAGTAAGATATGATGGAAATATTGCGAAGTCAAGTAGTAATAGAGCCCAAGAACAAGGAATAGATGATGCCATTGTGTTTGAAAAGAATATTGATGATATGGGTGTGAATAATGAAGTGAAACCATATAAACATCCTTATTAACAAGAAAGAAAAGAGGATCTATGTCAACACTACCAAGGAATATGATGGAATAAGGCATCAAAAAACCATTATTCGATGATATGTTATTAAATACCATAAAATACAACAAATTGGAGAAGTCACAACAATAAAAAATGGAGTCAAGGGAAAGAAAAATATTGAATAGTCAACTGTAAAAAATTAAGACAAAAAAGAATTAAATTTGGAAGAATGGATCATCATTATTTGCGATGAGAAAGGAGGAATAGGAAATCTTATCAATTGGTTTGATCACATGTAAATCCCTTAATTACAAAGCATTGAGGACTAACCTTTTTGAAAGAGGGTATTATATTATGACGTAAGGTGGGCATATATGGAGTTAAATGTATATAATATAACCCCAAGGGGAGCATATATGGGGATAAATGTACATATAATGAAGTAAATATATATTTAATAGTGGTTGGTCTGATGAAAGGCCCAAATGTGCAATGATCAAATAGGTATATATAGAGGTCTCGTGATCAATATCGAGGAGAACATGTGAATGAGATATATGATTGTATTGGCGTATTTGCATGAGGTTCTCCTAGTATTTAAGGAGCTATTATATAACTCACCTCTCTTATATGTCTTGGAGTTGTTTAATTTTAGCTAACCTAAGGATCTTCAGGCTTGCATGAATTAGCTTTGAAAAGAAGGCTGTAGAAGAGAGGAAAAATTTAGTAAACATTGATTAATTATTCATGGAAAAATTGCACACACATGGAGACAAAATCGGAAGAATAACATTATATCCATTAATTAGTTAATTGTATGCAATACAATGGTACTACAAATAGGATAATTCAAATTCCTTAGGTAGGATTTGAATCTACCAACCTGGAATGACTTTGGAGCTAACTCGGTGTGGGAAAATCACCACTAGAGCTCACTAATGAAACTCCTGATAAATGAATCAGATCACAAAAAATGAACTGACTGAGTTAGGTGAGCAAGGCACCCTACCTCCCTTAAATTATGCAAACTAATGCTAGGATGACTGAAAGTGAACTAACTAATGAGAATCAGATCATAACTTAACACCGACTAGGGTCAAAATGCTGGTGACTATTGGTGGCACTCGGAGTGGGTTCCTAAATTATCAGGATTGGCCCCTACAGCTCCTACACTCATGCAGACAGGAGCATTGAGTGTTAGGTGGTCCCCAGATGAGTCCCCCATGGTACTAGTTCTTAAGATTCCATATGCTAAGCTAGATTATCAGCATTTAATTTCAATTTCATAACAAAAGCATATAGACAGGATCACTGAAAGAAACGGTATTACAAGATCAACACAGATTTACCCTAGGAAAACCCTAATGGAAAAAACCCAGTAAAATATTCCTCAATTTAGATGATCAAAAGATAAAAGATAAAACCCCAGGCCGATCTTTCTCCTCCTTACAGCTACAACTATCTCTCTCTCTTATGCGCTACACAAGTGAGTGTGTGTGTGTAGAAATGAGGAGAGCCTCACTTCTATTTATATTCTTTTGTTCACTTGACAATTCACTCCAACAAGTCGGCCCCACTAAAACTGACTGGGCCGACTTCTCTAGGAGGACACAAACAACTTAATATAATATTAATTAGGGTGCTCATGACCCGACTTACAATGAAGGGAATTTCCTCATGACTCTTAATAATTATCTTGATATGATCATTAGGGTATAATGAAATACAAATGATTCACCTCATAGGAACATTGAGGATAATAAGTGAATACACTTCAAAGTTACAATAATTCAACACTCCCCCTTAATGAGGAGCGTATTCTACAACAACATCAGTAGGAGAAGGAGAGAGATCATCTTCAACATCATTAGGGTGATACATTTATAAATCATAGGAAGCTTTTTCAACATCTTTGACATATAGTCTTCATATTCAATTTCAGCAGCAACAACACTTTGATCGACAACATCATCGTCAACATTTTAGTCTTTAACAACATCATCATCAATAGTACTTTGACCTTTCGATCATCATCATCATCAGCAACAATTCTCTGAGCAACATCATCATCACACTCTGATCTTTCGATCAGCAATATCATCATCATCATCATCAATACTTTGAGAAACATCATCATCATCATCATACTCTGATCTTTCGATTAGTAACATCATCATCATCAATAACAACTTGCAATCCACAATACGAAGATGAAAGTCTTCGGATCACTTTTGGACTTAAGTCTAGGGATGATACAATCCTACCACATTCTTGACAACCAAAGTCACCGGATAAAATTACGGGATAATCACTCCCTATCACTTTAGGACTAAGTCCAAGGATGATGCAATCCTATGACATTCACGGAGACCGAAGCCTCTAGATACATTCTGAACAAAATTTCAGGGATGAGGCAATCCCACCACATTCATGGGGACCTAAGCCTCTGAATACATTCTGGACAAATTTTCAGGGATGATGCAATCCCACCATATTCACGAGGACCGAAGTCTCCATATACATTATAAACAAAAGTTTAGGGATGATGCAATCCAACCACATTCACGGGGACCAAAGCCTCCAGATACATTCTGAACAAAAGTTCATGGATGATGTAATCCCACCACATTCACGGGGACCAAAGCCTCTAGATACATTCTAAACAAAATTTCAGGGATGATGCAATCCCACCAAATTCATAGGGACCGAATCCTCCGGATACATTCTGAAAAAAAGTTCATGGATGATGCAATCCCACTACATTCTCGAGGACCAAAGTAACCAGATCTCTTTAGAATGAATGTTCAGGGATGATACAATCCTTCTTCTTTCTCGGAGACATAAGTCTATGGATCACTTTAGGACATATGTCCAGGGATGATACACTCCCACTGCAACATCACTACTCCCCCTTTTGAGGAAGGTCTTTCCGAACAACACCAAGCTTGTCTTGAAAGTATTCAAACTTTACTAGAGACATAGGCTTTGTTAACACATCAGCAACTTGTTCACTGGTACTCACATAGTGGAGCTTTATGGCTCCCTTCTGTATCATATCTCGAATGTAGAAATACCGTATTTCTATGTGCTTCGACCTATCGTGGAACACTGGGTTCTCTGTCATCTTTATACAACTTTGGTTATCACATAGAATCACGGTAGTATCCAAATCCATGTTGAATAAACATGACATCAGCTTTCGAAGCCATATGGCTTCACAACTAGCAGAGAAAGTTGTTATATATTCTGCTTCAGTCGTGCTAAGAGAAACACTAGGTTGTTTCCTGCTAAACCATGAAATCATAGCAGACCCTAGACTATAACATCCACCTGATGTGCATCTTTTGTCTGAGACACTTCCATCCCAATATGCATCTGTATAGCCATACAATCTATAATCATGGTTTCCATCATAGTATAGATCAAAGTCTATAGTCCCTTTCAAATATCTCATCACAGGTTTTGCAGCTATCAGGTGAAAACCTCTAGGTTGAACTAGATACTCACTCAAGCTGTTCACAAAAAAACAAATGTTTGGTCTGGTATTTGTTAGATACATCAACGACCCATTAATCTGTCTGTATTAAGTCACATCCACCAATTCTGATGATTCATCAGCCAACAACTTCAGGTTGGTATCCATGGGTGTGGCCATGGAGTTGCATTCCAACATATCGAATCTTTTCAATGTTTCTGCTGCATACTTTCCGTGGTTGAGGAATATTCCTTCTAAGTTCTGCCATACCTCCTGACCTAGGAAATAATGCATTAACCCAAGGTCTTTCATCTCAAATTCTTCAGTGAGCTTCTTCTTGCATTCCACAATTTGTTTCCCATTCCCTGTCAAAAATAGATCATCCACATACAGTAATAGTATGACAGTTTCATCTTCTATAACCTTGTAGTAAAGGTTAGGATCAACTTTACTCTTGGTAAAGTCTAAGCTCGTCAGGAAACTATCTATCCTTCCATAGCAAGCTTTAGGAGCTTGCTTCAGGCCGTACAGGGCCTTCTTCAACTTGCATATGTGAGTCTGTTTGTCTTCAACTTCAAATCCTTGTGGTTGTTCTATTTATACTTGTTCTTCAATCACACCATTCAAGAAGGCTATCTTCACATCCATCTGGTGTAAGTCCAACTTCATCATGGATGCAAGTGCCATGATAGCTCTAATTGAAGTATACCATGCTACTGGCGCAAATGTTTATTCATAATCAATTCCCTCTTTCAGAGAGAAACCTCTGGCCACAAATCTTGCCTTGTACTTCTCAATACTTCTATGAGATGCATTCTTCATTATTGACTGGTGCTCTTCCATCATTTCTTCTACCCACTCTTTCTTATGTACAACTTCTTCATAGTTTGTTGGTTCTTGATCTATGAGATCACACATCAGAGCTAGATAGTTGGAAAATGTCTTGGGCTTCTTGCTTATCCTCATGGGGCCTTCAAGAGCTCCATATCTTTCAGCTTCTTGTATAATTTCTCTTTCCCAAGTAGGATTTCTCTTCTGTGATATTTCCATTGTAGGGGGTTCTTGTGGTTCTGTCATATCATGATTTTCAGGTGCTTCATCGTCAGGGAGGAATGTAGCCTTTGCATTTCTGGGAGGTGCATCTTCCTCATACACTTCTTCATGTTGACATTTTCTTGATCTCTTGAGGGATGCTTCTTCATCGAATGTTACATCTCTACTGATTTCCATGTGATGGAATCCAGGAATGTAAATTATGAATGCCTTGGACACTTCACAGTATCCAACAAATATTCCCTTCTTTTCAGAAGGGTCGAACTTGGTTATTTTCTCCTTCGGTATATGAACATATATTGGACAACCAAATATCTTGAGGTGACTTACCTCGGGCTTCTTTCCTATGAACATCTCTTATGGAGTCTTGAATCCAAGAGCACTGTGAGATATTCTATTAACTACATAGACCACAGTTCTTGTTGCTTCTGCCCATAGATGCATTGGAAGATCTTTATCATATATCATTGTCTTCACTGCCTCCACGATGGTTCTATTCTTTCTTTCCACAACACCATTTTGTTGAGGATTGTAGGGAGTAGTTAGTTCCCTCTCGATTCCAGCATCTTTGCAAAAGGCTTCAAATTCTTTTGAAGTATACTCTCTGCCATTGTCTGATCGGAGTCTCTTTATTCTCTTGTCTGAAATATTCTCTATCAAGGCTTTGAATTCCTTGAATTTCTCAAACACCTTGCTCTTTGCTTTCAAGAAGTATATCCATGTATTTCTTGAATAGTCATCAATAAATGTAATATAATATTGAAAACCACTCAAAGATGTGGAGGACATTGGACCACACACATATGAATGAATCAATTCCAACGTACCTTTATTTTTTGTTTCACTCTTTGGAAATGGATTCTTGATTTTCTTTCCTTTCGCACATCCTTTGCAAATGCCTTCATGGTTGATCTTCAAGTCTGGTAATCCCGTCACTACTTTGTTCATGTGAGGTAGTGCTTTGTAATTGATGTGGGAAAGCCTTCTATGCCACAGTTCACTAGGGTTAGTGGACTCATGAACAAGGGATGTTTCTGAATGTCCCTTGAGTTTATGCAGGCCTCCTTCTTCTACACCGATGACTACTGCATCTTCAATTGAATTTCCTTTTGGCCACATGAGTACTTGGCCATCTATGAATGCAACTCTGAATCCTTTCTTATCTAGAGCTGAGATAGAAAGAAAATTCTTCGTCAAACCTGGTACATATAAAACTTCCATCATCTTCAGAGGATTTCCTTAATCAAGCTTGTAGCTTGCTTCACTGATTCCTTTAATTGGATATTGATAGTCATCTCCTAGAGATACTTTCTGAGGAGAGTTCTTTTCTTCAAGTTTTGAGAGAGTTTTCTTTTGTCCTGTCATGTACTTTGAAGCACCACTATCAATAAGCCAAGTGGCTTATCCAGGTGTTATAGACCTAGAGAGTGTAGAGAATAGTACACACTCTTCTACATCCTCTTCTCTTGGTTGCTTTCTTCGAGGTCCTTCCTCTTCTTCTTCTTCATCCTCATCTTCAGCTAGATGTGCATGATGTCTTTTGTTGTTTTAGTTCCTCTTCTTGTATTCTTGTTTCTTCAAAGGACAGTTCCTAGCAATGTTTCCTGTCTTATCACAATGAAAACATTGAAAGTTGGAGTAGTCTTTATTGGTGAGACTTTCTCGTGTTCTCTGGAACTTTTTGGGAGGTTGAGACTCCCTGTGGTTTCCCTTCTTGAAGTTGGGTTGACTTCTTCTTCTCTTGGTATGGTTGGCTAGGGCTTGATCATCCTCCTTCAATATAGATTCTCTATTTTCCACTCTACTCTCCTCTTGAATACAGTCTTCCCATACAACATCAAATTTCATGCTTTCCTTCCTCACGCACATCATCTGGATGAATGACTCCAAGGGTCTAGTGAGACCATTGAGAGCATTCATAACCAATTCATCTTCACCAAGTTTGTCTCCAATGGCTTCTAGTTGTTCCTTGAACAGGGAGACCCTTGTGAAGTAGTCTTGGATGGATTCTCCATGACTCATCTTGGTGCTCTTAAATTGAGCTCTTAGATTCATCTTTTTGTTGATGTTTCTTCCTTCGTATATTCTTTCTAGGGAATCATACATTTATTTTGGATTCTTCTTGGATGACACTTGAGAGATCAAGTGATCCTTGATGGAGTCAAAAATAATCCTTTATGCCCTAATCATATCCTTTATGTGCTTCTCCTTAGCTTCAACTTCTTCGGGTTCTGCAACTTCATCCTTGATATATTTCTCAAGATCATTCTCCTTGAGAATGAGGCCAATTCTGTATTTCCATGTTCTATAATTCTATATGCCTTCTAGCTTGTCCTCAAGCTTAATACTTGGGGCCATCTTGACAGGAGATCACAAAAAATAAAAAATCTGGAGAATAAGAAACTGATCTTACCAAGATACACGCTTGACTGAGGTGAGTTGACTGGTGTGCTTGGTTTTTGGAGATCCCAAGTCTTCACCTTTCAAATCTGACTTATGAGATTAAGCACTACAGCTTCTAGCAATTTTTTGGTTCACTAGATCTACTGTTTTTCTGGTGCAGTTTCAAATTAGGGTTTGACTTTGCGGGAGAACTGCTCCTCCAAAAACTTCGATCCTGGGCTTAGAAGATGCGCTCTAGGAGGATGCAACTTTCCATGCACTCAGTTCTTCAAAACTCAAAATTTTCCTAAAACCCTAATTTCTTGTCGGGGAGAGAGAGAGGGCTTTTTCACCTTGTGAAAGTTGTCATATTCAGGTTAGATTTGATACCATGTTAAGATTCCATATGCTAATCTAGATGATCGGCATTCAATTTCAATTTTATAACAAAAACATATAGACGGGATCACTGAAAGAAACAGTATCACAAGATCAACACATATTTACCCTGGGAAAACCCTAATGGGAAAAAACCAGCAAAAGCTTCCTCAATATAGATAGTCAAAAGATAAAAGATAAAACCCTAGACTGATCTTTCTCCTCCTTGCAGCTACAACTATCTCTCTCTCTTATGCGCTACACAAGTGAGTGTGTGTGTGTGTAGAAATGAGGAGAGCCTCACTTCTATTTATATTCTTATGTTCACTAGACAATTTACTCCAACAAGTCGTCCCCACTAAAACTAACTGGTCCAACTTCTCTAGGAGGACACAAATAACTTAATATAATATTAATTAGGGCGCTAATGACCGACTTACAATGGAGGGAATTTCCTCATGACTCTTAGTAGTTCTTCTGATAGGATCATCGGGGTATAATGAAATACAAATGATTCTCCCGATAGGAACATCGGGGATAATAAGTGAATACACTTCAAAGTGGCAATGACCTCCTAAGCTAGGAAAATACCAATAGACTATGGTGGTTAAGGGAGGACTAATTAATTAATCCTAAAAAGAGTTATGCTCCACATTTACATTTTATGTGCATGGTCTATACTCCAATCTCTTATGATAATTTAAGGGATTATTGTCAAGGGATTCATGTAGATGTTAGAAACCTAATATTCTACGTGGAAAAATGTCAAGTTAACAACTTGATCATGATTAATCTACCAAATATAGTGCTCATGGATCGGTATGTTCTCACTAAGCAGATGCTAAAGTATACATTGGTCATGCTAGATGACACTCTAATTGTCTATTATGATCCAAATATTTAAATTTATCATTATATATAAAAGTACACACCATGTGCAACAATGTAAATGTGGATCAAAACTCCTATATAGATAAGAAAGATAAGTTACACAATAACTTTTTAAAGTATAGGAGATACTTTTCCAAATACCCTATGACAGTTTTATCATCATTTCACACATTGCTCAATAATGACTACATTACCTTATATATGCATATTCACTCATTCCACATGAGGCCCCTTCATTAGGCTAACCCTATTACATATACATTTATCCCCATATATTCCCCCTTAGGGTCATATTATATACATTTAACCCCATATATGTCCCCCCTTTGATCACATCACAATACCTTCCTTCAAAGATCTTTGTCCTCAAATCTTCATAGTTAATGGATTTTACATGTGATGAAACAAAGTAATGGGATTTCCTAATATTCCTACTTTCTTCTTGCCATTGATGACGATCCATCTATCCAAATTTGGTTCTTTTTGGTATAAATACTTGATGGCTAGTTGCTGCATAATTTTGATTTTATGTGTTATGATTGTGCGTTCTCCAATTTGTTGTAGTTTATGGTCTTTGATAATATCTTGTTGAATAATATATTTATGATGCCTTGTTCCATGAATAATGTTGAGTATTCCCTCTTCTTCCTTGATAGTGTCACTGCATATGTTCTTGTTTTTATTGGAATTTCTTAGGATTTAAACGAGCATACATATAATTACTTTCAATAGAAATAAAATAGACAAGCAACCATTAAAGATAGACACACAATATACCCTGGAAAACCCCATGTGGGGAAAAACCAACACCAATGAAGATCTTCATTACCCTGACTGAATTGGCCAACTAGGCTAAGCAAGCTATCCACCACTCACCTCCAGGCCAATTTACAATGGATCCTCCTCAAGCCTTACAAAGGCTTATTTACATGCAATACCATGGGACACCAAATACCATGGGCCCAAAAACATGTGCTAGACCTAAACCACCTTTGACTCATTCCTAAGTCAAGGTTAAACCTAACAATCCCCCCCCTAAACTTGACTTGGAGTAATCACCAATCCCCCTCAAATTTTTATCGATAAATCTCACATACACCCCCTATCACCTAGGTCTATTTCTCGAATTTACCAGTGAGTTACCAAGGCTTTGCATGCCTTACTAGGTCTTACATCCATATGCCCATTTATATGCAAAATGATCCATTAAATTAATGCTTGTCTTCATGGTGACTACACCATCACCATCTGTTGCTACATCCTCTTGCTTTTCGATGCTTGCTCATTTTCTTCCATGCTCCTTTTGTACATGCATATAACCTTGTCATCGATGTTCATATAAAAAGAATCCATCTACCCGATTACATGGGTCCTTATCCATTGTAACCGCTAGTTCTCTAAGAATTCTCTTTACATACATGGTTCATCAATCTTGGTCCCACATCTAAGATTAAACCATCTCACATTCCTCACATAATTGAAGACTCAACCTCTCCAATCTATTTCAAGTTAATCTATGAGTACACCTACCACCCTCGTACCTACATAATGGTTCATTCCACACTTCATGCAACACCCCTTCTATATGCATAAGAGGGATACCTTGTGCTTCTAGCCAATGAGGAAATTACATTCTAACCAGGAACCAAAAATAATGTTAGGGTGTCGGGTAGCACTGAACTGCACCCCATAATTAATTCAAAAAACCAAGTACAACACAAAGAGCACAACTATATGCCAACCATGGCTCTGATACCAATTCTTAGGATTTAAACAAGTATACATATAATTACTTGCAAGATAAATAAAACAGACAAGAAACCATTAAAGATAGACACACAATATACCTTAGAAAAACCAATGTAGGGAAAAAATGACACCAATGAAGATCTTCATTATCTTGGCTAAATTGGTTAACTAGGCCAAGCAAGCTAGCCACCACTCACCTCCAGGCCACTTTACAATGGAGCTTCCTCAAGCCTTATAAAGGCTTATTTACATGCAATACCATGGGGCAATACCATGGGCCACCAAATACCATGGGCCCAAAAACATGTGCTATACCTAAACCACCTTTGACCCAATCTCAAGTCAAGGTTAATCCTAACAAAAATTTTCTTGGTAACGAGGATGTCAATATGGTTTCTCATCCCTTATCCTCTCCAAACATTCCATAGGATTTATTTCATCCTTATCTTCATCACCACTAAACCTAGGTATTTCTGTTATTCTTAACTAAAGTCCAACCAAAAACCTAAAATTCCAACCTCAATATATTGAAAAGAGTATAAAAAATTGACTATATGATTTCTCCAACATATTAGATTGTGTTTCCTTTTTCCAATGGTTTTTGAATCACCTAAATCGAACTTTCTATTCGAAAGTTATGTTAATTACAAAATATCATGCCCTTTAAAACCCTAGTTTGCAGACTATCTTGGTGGCCAACCTTCCAACTAAAGTAACTTTGCAATTTTGATCTATCTAAGTCTAAGATTTGGTCCTATAGTATCTTGATATGTCCTTCTGAAATGAGAGAAAAAGTGTATGTGTCCTTCCACATGTCAAATTTTCCATCTCTAATTCTAAAATTTGTACCATAACCACTATGGTCCTTCTTCTTTATGATGTAACAAGCTTCAGTTAATTTGGATCTCTCAAGATTTACATATATCAGTTTTACCAAGAACACTTGGTTTAGATCGGTTTTTGGAATAGTAAGAAAACTAACTTCCACATGATATTAACTTCGACCCTATAATTAATCATGATTTGCAATTTGTACTACATATAGTTTTTTATGTCCTCTAAGGCCCCTCCAATTTTAGATGTCTGAAATGTTCTGAAAAATAGTTATAGCAAAAATTCCAAGATGACTCTTTTTGGAAGCATCGAAGCTATGATACTAAATGTTATGATCCAAATCCTGAAATTTATCATAAGAGACAAAAGTAAATGCAATGTACAATATAAAGGTGGAACACAATCTAATAAAGATAAGAAAGATAAGCTGCAAAATAACTCCTTAAAAGGTACAAGATCCTTCTCCAAATACCCTAAGATATTTTTATCATCATTTCACATGATCCTCAACAATGTCCACATTACCTTTATNCCCCCCCTTGGGATCATATTATATTCATTTAACACCATATGTGTCCCACTTGGGGTCATATTATATAAATTTAACCTCATATATACCACCCTTGGGCCATATCATTGTCACACCAATTAGTTTTTATATACACCTTCTAGAAACCTCATAGAGAATATGTTGAAGAAAATTGATTTCTTAGCCTACTCACACTCTTGCTCTATAATCAACCTCGACAAAATATAAATAAATGGAAGATTATATCTTCCATTCCCAATTAATACAAATTGAACCAAGATTGAATACATAACCTATAGTGGAATTCTTATCATATGAGTCATCAATCCTTTGTAAAACTAACCAAAACAATAGAATTCCTTGAACTATATTGTATGTCAAACTAAATTATCCCTTAAATGTACCCAAGTATTTTCTTTGTTATTTTATAATCGTTCTCATGCGGATCATGTATAAAGTGAAAGACAAAACCAACAACAAAGTAAATGTTTGGACAAGTATGAGTCAAACAAACTAGCAACTAATTGTTGATACAAAGTAGTATCCATTGGAGGTGTGGACCACTTGGCAAATAATTTAGCTCCAAATAGAAAAATGGTTGACATTAACTTAGAAATATCTATGTGAAATATAAAAACAATATCCAGGGTATAATCAGATTCCTAAATGGAAATCCATTCTTGGAATTCAAATCTACAATTTCCCAAGAAAATAATGCATGTTCCCTACTTTGTCATTTCTAACTGGTTCCCAAGTCTAGAATTCATTGGTCAAATCAAATGTAGATCATTGTTAGTGCAAATGAGACCATCAAAATACAAAACAAGAATCCAAATCTCATCACCCACTCATTGAATAAAAACATTAGGACCAAAGAGGCATTTGTAAACTCCTAGGTCATGGAGAAATCAATCGATCTTCTCATACTAAGGCAGTGGAACTTGCTCGAATCCACACTGAGATTTATTTAATTAAGATACAAGATTAGAGACACCATGAATAAAACCCAAGTGGTTGTTCCATATAAGTCTCTTCCAATGAGTTCACATGCAAGAAGCAATATTTGATATCGAATTTCATGGACCTTTAATCTTTGTGAAGTTGCAAGTTATAAAACAAGGTAAATGAAAGCCATATTGGTTGTTAGTGCACAGGTTTAAATTAGTCAAGTCATTTGATTTGAGAGAAACCCTTGGCCACTAACCAAGCCTTATACTTGTATACAATTCCATTTGGTGTTCACTTGTTTCTATAAATCAACCACTTACATTTTGTAATATCCCTCCCTTGGGGGATGGGATTAAAGGTCACATATCATGCACCAATGAGGAAAGATATTCTTCTTTCATTGCTTCAAACTATTACGGAAAACTAGGTGTTGCAAGGAAGGTTTTTGGATTAGAATTCTCTAAGTCTTAGTTCATAAGCATTTAAGAAGCATGTTGGATCTAGGAACAAATAGATCAAATATCAAAACAATTATTAGCTAACTATCCAACAACTACTCAAGTTTGTTGAATTCATCTAGCAAGTGATCGATCAACAAGATCATGTATAATAGAATCATCATGAAGAAATGGGTGAGCAAGCGGAGTAGGTCTCTCCGCATTGTATTCATTAGAAGAATAAGTATAATATAGAACAAATCAATAACTTGAGAAGGTGAAGTTTAAAGAGAAGGAAAGGTAGAAGTCATTACAAAGGGAAAAGATGGTAGATGTGTTGAACTAGGCTTGTTGTTTGAGAAACACTCATCAAAGCAAACAAATTTGTGAAGTATCCTCTTTGTGTTGTAGGGTACATAAAATGATAAACTTGTGCTTCTTATGAGGAATGTGACCTGAGGTTTCACAATTGAACACTTGAACGGTCCTAACATCTACCTTGATTTTACTTCATGCTTCTTCTAGTGTTGTATTCTACACAAACTAGCAAGAGTGTGATTTGGTGTGTAGCTGTCATAGTTATTGGCTTCAACCAAAACTTGGTATGCATATTCCTATAATGAATCATGCAATGAAACCCTTTAAGGTTTGATTCTTTCTCTTGGCCACATCGTTCTCCCATGGTATACAAGGGACAATGTGTTACCCCTAGATTCCTTCAAAATAACATAAATCAATGAGCTTCTTGTTAACATATATGCATCCATTGTCTAGTATAAGAGTCTTAATTATGTCAATATTAGTTTTCAATAAGGCACTTTTGTCAAAAAATTTAGTTTTGAGTAAGAAAATAAAACCCGAGTGCCCTCTGAAAAAATACATCAATAAATAGAAAAATATACATGTGACCCGAAAAGGGGATATAAAAGTCAAAGGATCACACAGGTCACTATGAATACGCTCCTATGATTTTGATGCACACCAAGAGGCGCCTTTCTTAAAACTATCTTGATAATACTTACCAGACCACATGACCTGAACAAACACCATCCTGATAATAAACTAGAGGAAGGCCATGAACCCTTTTATGCTTATATAATTGTTACATTGAGTTGTAATTTAGGTGTCCAAATTTCTCATGCCAAAGTAAATTCAAATAATCAGTATGAGTGACAAAAACATAAGAAAGTGGAGATGACCCAAACCTATCAAACTTGTATAGTTTGAAAAAAATTAATTCGGAAACTACCAAAAGTTATCACTTGCCAAGGATTACATAGACCTTTGATTCCGACATTATGTGAAAAAATATTTGCAATTTTTATTGGATTAAAAGGAATTGTAGAACTTTAATATGATATTATTAATCAGTAATAAATGGAATTTTCAGGTTTATAGCATAATTGGGAAGCTATGGGGTTCGCACTAGTGAAACTAGTTTGGTGGACAACTCAAAGGAATTGACTTCTGTACTTCCCAAACAATGGGATATGGTCATGAATTCTTGGTTTTAAGCATGGAAACCTATATCAGTATTTTAAGAGTCTATCATAACAATAATGAAGTAATTTTGTGACTATGAGGTTGATTTATGCTTGAAACAATAAAACTAGTCAAAATTGCATGTAAATCTAGACAAGGTCGAATCAACTCATAAGAAGGATGCTAAAAACAATTTGAAATGCCATTAAAACTTCATAAAAAGATTCATTAAATCATATAAAATAGTATGAAGTTAGAATATATCTCATATATATCTTAGGAAATATCCTTTGACATCAATACATCAATATAGTGAAATTGGAGACACTATTCACTAGAGAATTGGAGGATTTGAATCTCTAGCTTATTCAATCAACTAGAACAATCCTAGATCTTATCAATAAACTGAAAATAATCTCAATAATTAATATTGGATGTCTTCATCCTCTCAATGGAAGCAGGGGCACATCTCCCAGCCTTATGAGGGGCACATCTCCCAAGTCTTGAGTAGCACAATGCTCTCAGATCAATTCACAAACTATCAAAAGATGGACTAGTGGTGCGCATCCATTCATTTATAATTTGGATATGAATTGTTGAGAAATAAAGATACGCTAGTATTCCCTCAAGTATGGATAAGGTTTCTTTGCCTTCCTACATTACTTTTTTCCTTACTTTCATTTTTTACTTTGCTTTTCTGCTTTTTCTTTTCCTGCTTTTGCTTTGCTTTTGAATTATTTTTCCTTCTCTCCTGCCCTATCCTGCTTTTATGCTTTATCCTTCTTTTTCCTTCTTTTCTACCTCATCATGTTTTTCCTACTTTGGCCTACTTTTTGCTTTATTATACTTTCCTAGTTTTTCTCCCTTAATTGTTTTATTCCTTCTTTTCCATTTTTATTGCCTTTTCTGCTTTGTTCAATCTTTTCCTTCTTTTTTCTTTTCCTCTTTATCTTTATTAATTTTTTCTTTGCTTCTTGTCCAAGCCATATCTTGGTCAACCTTATGCTCCAATGCACCATTGAATACAATTCTCCATTTTTATTCCATAATTCAAATATTAATTCATAAATTTAACTTTCAATAATTGTCTTCAAACTTTATGAAAGGAAACAACACCTAATTAATTAATTAATGCTTTGAAATTTCAAAATTAATCCGAAGACATTGATTTCCTCTCCCCAACACAAGGTATTGATTGGGTTAGGAACTCAACCCATAGATCATTTGTGAGGGGACATGACATCAAAGCCTGGACAGGTATTCAATCTTTCTCAGATACTTCAATTGTAGCACCACAAGTAATGGAGCAACCACATAATTCCTTAGGATATTTCCTCTAGTCAATTTGGTTCATCCAACTTGGTTTGCTCAGGTGTGACACACTCTCGAATGTGCATAGTGTCGAATTAGAGTTTGATTGAGCTTACAAATTTTCCTTCTGAGTTTTTTTTGTGCAGGTTTCAGTTATCTCACCTAGAGCACAATATGTTAAAGAAATGTAACCGCAGAAGATATTATATTTTGTACTATTATTGTTATTACCCCTTTTGGATATTTTGTTCCATTAATTAGGGATGTAATTGATGTATTTGGTCATGTAAAGTCTTGAGGTAACACTAGTATGTTGTAAGTTGAGGTAGTAATACCCACAAAAGTATTATTAAAATGTATTTTTTAATCTTCCAAGGTAAGTCAACCCTAAAAGCAAGGATAAGTCATCCCAGTAGGGTTACTAGGCCTCTTATCTTATCAATATAAATAGGAGAGGCTCCTCCCTCATTTGGACAAGCATAACACTTAAGCAGTTGCGCTAAAGGGAGAAGGAGCAGTCCATATGGGATAAAGGAAGCAGTCCATTATTATTCTTGGGGTCTTATAAGTCGTATTCTTGGGGTCTTACACTGTACTTGGTTGAAGTCTATATCGAGGAAGTTTTGCTGGGTTTTCTTCCCTATGAGGGTTTCCCAGGATAAATCTCTGTGTTCTTTTGTGTGGTTGTGCTCGTCTTTATTTCAGTGATCCTTTTATATTTGGTTATGATTTTATGATGCTAAATGTTTGTAGATATTGTATAATATTTTAAATATTAACATGGTATCAGAGCCACCCTCAAATAAGTCTTTGTGCAACCGAAATAAAGCTACAATGGAAGCTACTGGAAATTAGGGTTTCATGCTTGAAAACCCTAAAAGACTAAATATAGTCATCTTGGCTCTTTCACTATAACTCAGTATTGGAAAAGGATTGGGATATGAAACTTTTACAATCCAAATTTGAAATATTTGTGTACCTTGTGTGATATTTTCAGCCATGGATGCACTATACTCTAGGAAATACAATTCCTCCAAATCAGGGTTCCAGCCTCCTCCAGAATATAGTTATAAACATGTGACCTAGGGAGAATCGCTATATCTTGGGATAGGAAGTTCCAAATCAAATTTAGAAATATTTGTAGATAGGGAATGGAATGTAGTTTCTTTGGTCCTACTTTCAGACCTTGAATTTGAAACAGTGACACGTGGCAGTTTGTACAAGTTCATTATGTTGAACAATCCTCAAAATAGTAACCTTGGAAAAATTATCACAAGTCCCACTTGGTGAATCCAATTCTGATCTAACCTATGGGGTTGGAAAGAAGAAATATCATGCTTCCTCAGTGCAAAGTTGCAGACCTTGAGGAATAGAAACTTCTAAGATACAATAGAATCAATATCAGATAATTATGTAGAAGAAATTGGAGAGAACTAGGGCTTCCTGTTCCAACCACTTCCCTCCACTGATCACTTGAAAAAGGAGGACTATCAAAATTTCCTTAGGAGGGCGCATATTTATATGGAATAAGTTTCTCATTCTGTGGATTTTCGACTTTTTACCTAACAGTGCTGCTGGGGAAAACTAGGGCATTTGATATTTTGCAGTTCTGTCCATAGTTTTGGGAAAATAAGTATGTTGCTCATCTCTCCTAGAGGAGGTGCATATTGATATCCAATCAGATATTAAATATACCTAGGTTGAGAAATTAGGGTTTCTCTATCAAACCCTGGGTCCACAAGAAGTAGTTTTCCAGAAAATATTTCAAACAGGCATTAAGTTGAAGTGATCTCATTGGTAAGTTATATCCTATCTATTTCCATTTGAGATTCTCATTTTTATCACGATGAAAAATAGTACCAAGCTTGAGGACGAGCTTAAAGGATTCGAGAAATCCCAATCATGGAAGTATAGAGTGCTTCTAATACCTGAATAAGCATGACTTGGAGAACTATGACAAAGAAGAAGCTGCATATCCAGAGGGAGATGAAGACAAAGCACAAGAAGGACTTAGTCAAATCCATGAGGATTATTTTCGTATCCATTGGATCTCACATGTATTGTCCTTGTATACTCCCAAGGAGATGATCGATACAATGACCAACCTATATGAAGGAGAGAATATCAATAGGAAGATGACATTGAGGAACAAACTGAAGCATGTGAAGATACGGAACTTAGAGACCATGTAGTCTCACTTCACAAGGAATGCTCAAATCAAAGAACAACTTGAAGTAGTCGAAGAAAACATGGAAGAAGGAGATATTGTTATGACCACCTTGAATGGACTCCCAATATCATGGGATTCATTCATTCAATGAATATTTGTAAGAAGGAAGGTGATCTCCTTCAGAAGACTATGGAAAGAATGCACATAAGAAGAAGCTCGGCTCATAACAAGAGAAGTTGGGAGAAACTGAAGATCAAGCTCTAATAGTTTATTCCAAGAATAAATCATAGAAATAAGGAGGACCATCATCAAAAAAGAAGCCAAAAGGAATTCAGAAGATATTTTTCCAACATTCAATGCTACACTTGTGATTAGAAGGGACACTAATACAGAGATTGTCCCAGAAATAGAGGCTCCTTCAACAAGAAGTCAAACAAGAAAAGACATCATGCTCACACCATTGAAGATTATGAACAAAATAATAAAAGATTCATATAAGGAAAGGAATATTCCTCAAGTAATGAGGAATATTAATTCTACTAATAAAGACAAAGATCACACTCTTATCCATTGCAGTATTTAGATAAGAAAGAATGCATTTAGTGAAACTTAGAACCAGTACAAAGGTTCCCAAAATCAGATGATGAAGTAGAAGGCTCCAATAATTCCTACAAGGAAATAAGGATCAAGAAGGAATCTACCAAACAAAAAGAGGTAGGAAAGATCGTGTACAATCACCTACAAGAAAATAATCATAATACTCTTTTCGAAGAATAAGTTACGACAGTTCAGTTAGAATATTCATTCCAATAAACATACGTGAAGATGAACCTAAAGATCCCAGGTTCAGAGACAACATGGCAAAAAAAAGAGCTTCAAAAGAATATAAGAATCATGATATGACCTAAAGAGAGCAGTAGATACACCTCAAGAGATGAATACCATCTTGAGCATGAGAGATAATTCAAGATGAAGAAAAGTATGATGGTACTTCCAACGAAAGTAAGAGGCCTCGGATACACTCTAGTTATGTGGCACTATTGAGTGAAATAATTGATGCCAATCCTTCCAGCCATGAAGAAGTAGCCAAGGATAAATGGAAGAAGACTATGATCAAAGAATACTAGTTGATCATGGGGAATGATGTCTAGGATGCGTTTCTGATACCTGAAGGGAAGTCCGTAGTGTCTTCCATGTGGATCTACAAGATCAAGTATGCAATAGATGGCATCATCGAGGGATATAAAGCAAGGTTTGTGGTTTCTCTCATAAAGAGGCAGTAGACTATGGTTGACCATTGACCAAGACACACTTCTCCAATGAAGTAGAAGTGTATATCAAGCATAGAACCACATGTGCACAAAAGGATTTGTACAATTCCAGAAGGAACCCATGGATAAGCACATCCAGTTACATGAGGAGCTTGAAGTTCACCTAGAGTGGTGAAGATCTTAACCTTTTCTACAAGGTTGAATATGGAAGCCTGTAGAGGATGGCAATCTCATAGATGCGTGCAAGAGTAACTTGTCAACAAATTTCAAGATAAAGTATATTGGTATCCCATGACCTAATATGGATACATAAAAGATCAGTAACAGAGGATGTTACCCGCCACTCCAGTTTAGAATGTTTCGATACATAGAGGAAAAAATGCAGAGGGAGGATGGTGCTCCACTTCAGAGGGAGTGAACGCATAATATCTATGATTTTGACATGGTATGACAGGATGGAAAACTTACTGATGGACTTAGGCTTTACCAAGAGTAAAGAGAGATCCAACCTTTACTTTAAGGTTGAATGCGGAAGACTGGTATATGTCGATGACTTGACAGGAGAGGACGAACTCATTGTATATGCAAAGAGGAAGTGCTAGAAAGAGAACCTCATGATTATGTTTTAGCTTGGGATAGAGTATGATCTCATGGCTTAGTAGAAATCAAACTAGTGTTTCCCTCATTACAGCCAAGGTTGAGAACATTGCAGCATGATTCAGCCTGTAGCGAAGCAATATGGCAGGATTGTTTGATGTCAAGATAGATGCAACTAATATTTATTGTGACAACAATAGTTGCATCAAGCTAACATAGGACTAGGTGTTTCATAAAGTATAGGATATGGTGCAGAGAGAAGCCTTGAAGTTCCAGTATGTTTCTACAGAGAAACAAGTTCTTGATGTGCTGACTAAGCCTCTATCTCATGTAAATCTTAAACACTTTCAACACAAACTTGGTGTAGTACGAAATGACTTCCCCTGGAAAGAGGGAGTGATGTAAATATGGTAATTATATGTAAGTATAGAAAAGGCCTATCGATTTTTCCAGTATGCTTATAAATATTGATGAAGTTGTGGATGTATAAGAAAATAATGATGAGCCCGAGTGTTCTAGTCATTGTATAGAGAGCCTGGTCATATCTTCGTGGGTAGATCCCAATATGGTTGGTGACATCATCGAGGGTGGAGCCCAGTATGACCGGTCATATCACTAAGGGTAGATCCCAACATGGTTGGTGGCATTCTCAGAAGGAAGATCCCAGTAAGTTTGCTTGTATCTTCAAATAGGGACCTCCCAATGAGTTGTGGTCCTGCATTCATTTGTAGACGTTATGATCCTGCATTAGTTTGTGGATGTTGTGGTCTAGAATTAATTTGCAGTCATTGTGGTCATACATTAATTTGTGGACATTGTGGTTTGGCATTCATTTGCCTACGTTGTGGTCCTTCCTTCATTTACGGGTGTTGTGGTATTGCATTCATTTGCGGGCGATGTGGTATTGCATTCATTTGCGGACTTTGTGGTCCTGCATTCAATTGTGGATGTTGTGGTCCTACATTCCTTTTTGGATGATATGGTTCTACATCCATTTGCAAATGATGTGGTCCTGCATTCATTTGCGGGCGATGTGGTATTGCATTCATTTGCGGACTTTGTGGTCCTGCATTCAATTGTGGATGTTGTGGTCCTACATTCCTTTGTGGATGATATGGTTCTACATCCATTTGCAAATGATGTGGTCCTGAATTCATTTGTGGACGATGAGATTCCAACATTTTTTATGTTGTGGGTGATTCCGCATTAATTTTTTATGTTGTGTTGTGTTTATGTAACATTGCAGGTGATGCTCATAATGAGGATACCTGAGATGATGCAATGAGATGTGATGATCATGATGATACGATGAGATGTGATACTCGTAATGATGCAATGAGAGATGATGCTCATGATGATGCAACAAGATGTGATACTTATGATGATGCGACAAGATGTTATGCTTGTGATGATGTGTCAAGATATGATGCTCATACCAATGTGCTCATGATGTGTTGATAGAGATGTGATGCTCTGTGATGGTGATATTCCACGGATGATGATAATGTTGATGTAGTTGTGAAAAATTCCTATGACATATAGACTTACCAGTCAGTTGCACAGATGTATTGTTGTGTTATAGAATACCTTCCTTGTTGAGAGGGAGTGAAAAAGAAATGCAACTGTGGAAGATATTCTATTTTGTACTATTATTGTTATTACCCCTTTAGGATATGTTGTTCCTCCCATTAGGGATGTCATTGATGTATCTGGTCATGTAAATTATTGGGGTAAAACCTTTGTTGTAAGTCGGGTCAGTAGTACCCACAAAAGTATTATTAAAATGTATTTTTGATTCTTCCAAGGCAAGTCAGGCCTGGTAGCAAGGACAAGTAGGACTAGTTGGGTTACTATGCCTCTCAGTTGATCATTATAAATAGGAGAGGCACCTCCCTCATTTGTACAAGCAGGACACTCAAGCAGTTTAGCTAGAGAGAGGAGGAGCAGTCAATCTGGGAGAGAGGAAGCAGTCCAGTATTATTCTTGGGGTATTATAAGTTGTATTCTTTGGGTCCTACATTGTACCTGGTTGGAGGCTATATAGAGGAATTTTTGCTGGGTTTTCTTCCCCATGAGGGTTTCGCAGGATAATTTTTTGTGTTCTTTTTGTGGTTGTGCTCATCTTTCTTTTAGTGATCCTTTTGTATATGGTTATGATGTTACGATGCTAAATGTTTTTGGATCTTGTATAATCTTTGAAATATTAACACAATAGCATAGCATGGATCTATCTAAGGAAGTGACTCTAACTTCCTTCAATTATATTGAATGTAAATCGAATATTAAGATTCTATTGGGTGGTAATCCGCGAGATGTAGAACAGTTGGTGGTGGGGTATGGTTAAGACGCCCCCTAAGATGGAAGGTCACTGGTTCTAATCTCGTCGGATACCTAAAAATCCAAACATGTTAAGGGTTGGTGCGGTCCAGGCCGGGTGCGATCCCCGGGTGATTTTGATGGCTTAGATGCCCCTGGTTCGTGGCCACTCAGCCAATGGAAACCCTACTAGTCAGGGGGGTTCCACCACTTTGCCAACAACAACAAAAAAGATTCTATTGTGTGGTAGAGGTCTCTATAGAGTTGCAATGGCTTTAGAGAGTGAGCCAACTACAGTACTTGAGAAAGAAAAGTGGCATAATAGGAATGATGATGCCTATGGATTGATTTGTCCCTCTATTTATCCATAGATTCTATTTCATCTTGATGGATTTTCAACTCCAAATGAAGTGTGGACCAAGCTAGAGTCCCTCTTTGGAAAGAAATATGAGCTCAGAGGACATTAATTGGAGAATGAGTTGATGTCATTGTCCAAGAAATTTTGAAACCATTGAGGTATTCATCACCAAGTTCATGTCACTAGTGCTTATGCTTAAGCAGTGTGGGATTGATAAGAAAGAGGATCAATTAGTTATTTCCATCCTATCAAAACTGGGTTTGGAATACTCAGTTTTTGTGTCTACATTCCATGCTACTAAGCTTGTAGTTCAAAATTGGAGGATGTCATGCCTGGATGCATTCATAGGTTGTGTTACTAAAGAGAAAGACAAGTTGGTTCAAGTGGGGAATATTAAAACCTCCAAGGACCATGCGCTTGAATCTTGTGGAATAAATAATTCCATGTCCAATGGGAAGCAAATATTGATGGAAAAGAAGACAAATCCATATGAAGATTCCAATTCAATTGATGAAGGTTCGAATTCCAAGAAGAAGAGCAAGAAGAAAGGGAGCTCAAACTGTTCCTATTGAAGAAAAGGTTTTCACATCGAAAAAATGGACATCATGACTAAATTGCTGAAAAGGAATAACATTTATGTTCCTTATTTTTCAAGAAAGAAAGAACGAGAAAAGCTTGTTGATCCCCAAGAGCATTGTCACAGTGCTTACCATTGAGGTAATGAGTGTACAGAATTGAGGGATAGAATTAAATAATTTTCTCATGTCTCTGATTTTGATACACATTATGATATGTCAGGTTCATAAATATATTTTCTTCTTTTGGATAAGTCGCCCATCAGTTCTCTAGATCCATCTCTCAATACTCGTGTTTTTCCACTAGTTTGTGCCTTGCCTCCATCCAAATCCTTCCAATTCCATTCATATTCTTCCTATTCAGATTTAGAATAGTATTTGCAGGGTGATATACAGGTTATGAGACCATTTTCCTATCCATTGGATGCATAGAATATCCTACAACCCCCAAGTTCTCTAATTGGTAAACCTCACAAGTTCCTGGTTTCTGATACTGTGTCACTGGTTCATGTTGTTCTTATGTCTTTCTTATCCTTAATTGGATAGTATTCCATGTCATTGTATATATTTGGGTTACTTTCATATACACTTGGACCTGATTTTACTATCATTTGTTTGAATTTGAGGACCTTATACTCTCCATATTTGCTCAATTATTGAAGTGATAGAGTTGCACGACCTGTTACTATTGTAACCCTACTTGATTTTAAAGCCACTATACCTTGGTTGTTTTATGATACATATGACTCATATTTTGATATTTCATAGCCTCATCATCTCTATTACAGACTTAGGAAGCTACTACATTAGTTAGGAAAGAAGGTTTATGGTTTGGATCACCATTATGCAGCTGCATAAGAAATAGAGCCTATTGAGTTCAATGTTGTATCTTGGTTAGGAGATGATAGCACAAATCTCTTTTCCATATATGATTATGTATGTGTTCACATCAATAATCATTCAAATAATTCTCCTCCATCACTGAATAATGAGTTTCAAGGGGCCTTGTTATCCTTCAAATCGACACTTCTCTGTCTGAGTGATGATACTAAACTTTGTGTCACACAAAAGGAAAAATGGATTGAAGTGCCAATTTTATATAGATGATCATGGCTATAATCTCTCACATTTCAATCCATATTTATCTCTTTTTTTCATAAGCTTAGGGCATAAACGTGTGTGGAAGTATAGCAACTCGTGTTCTACGTGTTAGTTGATTGTGTGCAACTAGTGGCTTTTCCCCTAAAAGTTGTACACGTGGGTTGTCTAAGGTAAAATTTTGTGTCACATGCAGGTTGTATTTATGCAACTAGCGTGTCTCTCAAAAATTAGTTAAAAATAAAAAGAGAATAACTAGAAGGTGGTTGAGTTCAATTTTATAAATTCCCCACTTTCCCTAACTTCTTTAACCTCACAATTGTTATTCTCATTTTGTCATAAAAATATGAGAGAGGTTAGAAGAAAAAAAGGGAGAACACTTAACCTAAAGTTATGCTGGAGGATTTTGAATAGAAAAGAGGAGCAAGGAGACTCAGGCCATGGTTTCAAGGTGTCAATGTCAAACTGAGGTATAATTTTACTTGTTTCAAGTTACCTGATTAATAAGGATATCTTCCCTTTCCACTAAATTGTGTACATTTTTTTTTATCTTCAATGAATCATATTCATATATTCTAACTTCAATGATAAGTTTTTGTCTTTTTCTTATACATGTTTTAGATTTATGATAGTCAAGAGTGTTTGAGGAAGGTGTCTTTTCTTGTAGGTCTTGGAGCAGTAATTGGATATTGGTTTGAAAGAAGGCATGAAGTTGGGACTAGCCTTCATAAATAAGGTATACAATCTCTGTCACTCAAACCATTTTTCTTTCTCTCGTAGAACTTATGCTTGGTTTGAGTCTGGTTTAGTTGTTTCAGTCTAAATATAACCCTGTATGTTGGTGACGTCTACCACCCTAGTCATAGGAAGAAAGAAAAGAAAAAGGTGAAATTCCCTCGCAATCTTTTCCAAGAATATCACTTGACTTATCAATGCCCCCTTATGGAAAAATCCCAGAAGTTGCTTAAACAACAACAATACGTCGTCCTCAAGGACCCATTTACAAAAGGACAAAATGTAACTTTGGTTGGATATAATACCATTGGGGGCACCCAACGTTCCCTTTCACATGATCAATCCTATATCAACATGGTTTGATCCCACACCCTATTACAAACTAGAGCAAAAAAATATGACCCCAAGGTGTCACAAAAAGAGAAACAAACTACCAAGGAATCAACCTCTCTTTCCATTTAAAAGTCGGTTGATCTTATGCCTAAGATACCAAAAGGTGTCTGTAAAAGGGAATTGCACAACCCTAATGTATGGGATGCTCCCAACTATTCGGTTGTGGAAGACTTATCCTAAACACCTTGGGGCCATGTCAGCCTTAGAAGTGCTGCAAATTTATCCTTCACAACGGAATGCGCTTCTAGATGCTATAGGTAGTATTGAATCTACAGGACTATAAGTAGCTAAGTTTGATATGTCCATTGTCAAACCACACTTGCCATATCATGTAGCTTTCAATATTGAAGTACTCCATGGGACTAAATCCATTGGACGAAAAAATCATTGATGAAGGCTCATCTACTTGTGTAATGGTCATATCCTGTTGGTGAGATTTAGGGTCCCCTGATTTAGTTCCATCCAAAACCTTACTCAGTGCATTCGATGGTAGGTCTTTTTGCTCTCATGCTATTCTACCCTCTTTTGTTATTGAGTTGGCAGGGAAATTAGTTTCAGTTGAGGTTGAAGCGATAGACACACCTCTCGATTATAATTTGTTTTTGGGTAGGAGTTGGACTTATTCTATGTGTGTTATTCCACTGTCTTTTTATTTTCAGTGCTTATGTTTCCTCATGAAGGAAATATGGTTACAATTGATCAACTATCATTTACTTAAAAAATTCATATAGATGCATCAAAATCAAATATCCTGACGATTGATCAGACTCATCTAACGAATGAGAGTTTAGGAGCAGGAATGTATTCTTCACTTATGGGCACATTTGATTTCCTTGCTCCTGTAAATTATATTGGATCAACTAGTGTGGGGAAAATTACTTTTACATCTGGGGATTTTTCTTCAATTTCATATAATACTGATCCAAGGATTTTACCCACACAAATTGAACCGAAAGTTCCCTTATCTGTAGCAGAGGTTGTTTATCAATATCTTTATGATGTTGTTGCACATCCCATCATGACTCTTTCTATCTTCGAAGAGTCAGTTGTAGATTAATTACCCGTATGGGCAACAAACTCTATGTATTCTTCTGACTTCCTAGACATGGTTTTTCCTTCGAATGAAGCCATTCTAGAAGCTATGATAGGACTTGGTAAACCTTGGGAAGATATGCACCATAAGTGTTATTTTCTTCCATACCTAAGGAGGATAAAGAATCAAGAGTTCCATGTGAGACTTTGTGAGGATATGGATCAACTTGTAGACCCTTTTGCGAAAGAAGGAATTTTTGCTTAAGGGAATATGGAAAATATATCTGAAACTAGGTCGATCAATATTTCCACTAAACCTAATGTCGTGAAGAATATATACGTTGGAGGAAATTGTTTGTCTAAAGAGATTGCCATTTATACATACCTTTCTAAGGAATTATGCGACATATTTTCCTGATCAAGGATAAGTTCAGCGGATCAGCTTCTGACCTGGCTTCATTGGAAGCATGATGTCACGTGATAAGAAGACTCTACTGATTAGAATTAGGAATAGGAGTAGATAGGAAAATAATCTCTTAATATGAGCAGCTAGGTCATTTTTAGTTGTTTTCGTGAATAAGCAAAGCGGGCTACAGGAAGATTGCAGGGGATCAGTTATAAAAGACAAATGACTCCATGCCCAATGGAACACTAGAAGATAGCTTTAATTATTCTTTTTTAGGAAAGGAATTTTGGTTTGGGGTTCTTGGGACCTCACAGGGAGGTTCCCATCCCCGAGTAGGAGCCAAATTTTATCTCCTAAATAAAATTTTCAATAAGTTCACTCAAAACAATTTATTTTTTGATCAGTGATGAAGGTTTCAGGCCATATTATGAAAGATATTGGGATGACTAACAAGGTTGGGATATTTAATGTTCTATTTTTTAAGAAAATTTGAAAGTTTTAGCTTTTGGTGGCTTAGGCGAGTTTTTCAACAACTCATTAGCCACCGAAAGCTCACCTTTTGGCAGCTAACAGTTTTAACTCAGTACCATGTTAAACATTGAAATCCTGTCGATCGAATTTTGTATGAAATTTTGGGAAAAGGACTTTTGGTGGCTCAGGCAAGCTTTCCAACAACTCATTAGCCACCAAAAATCCTTGGTTTCAACGGCTTAGCGGGTGATTGAAGGAGGGAATTAACCACTAAAAGCAAGTGAAATGCGTTGGGGAAAAAGCCCTCTCAAAAAACTCAAAACATAGGTTTTCATGGCTAAGCATGGTTTCAAAATGGTCTCTAAGCCACCGAAAGCAGACTTTCGGCAACTAAGACCGAAATTTCAGGACGCTCTAAGCCACCGAAAGGGGCATTTTACTATGAAAAGTCATCATTTAAAACGGTGATTATGAGCGACTGGAGAATCATTTTGCAAAACACTCGGATGTTTTTGTTCCCAAAATGTCAGAGAACAATAACCTCTCTCAGTTTTCCTACAGGTATTACAGATTGGGAGAATCAAATCCATCTCTGAGCCCTAATTTTCGGATCTCAGAATTTGCCTGTTTTACACATGTTTTTGAAATACACGTCTCGGGAAGATGAAAACGAATTTCCAAAAAAATGAGAGAGGTTTTTTCTCACAAAAAACCAATGTACAAAAACCTCTTTCAGTTTATACATAGGTTTCACGGATTTGAAGGACCAAATCCAACTCTGAGCCCCATTTTTTCAGCAGTTTGGCCAAATTTTTAGGGCAAAAGTTGACCTAACAGGGCAGGTGATAGCAGAACAAGAAAATTTTCCTTCACCTACACCAAAGGATCAAGATGAACCGGTAGAGAAGGCTTCCTCTAGCAAGCCCAAGACACAAAGGATAAATCAGTTGCTGAGGCAAGTGTATGAGATGGAAATTTTGGAAAGAGAAATAAAGAAAAACAATGCTACATTGACTAGGAGGAATAAGCTGCTGCACAAATCTTACCTAGAGATGAGAGAAATGTATGATTTTATAAAGAGACTAAATAAAAGATACCTGAAAGACAACACAAGGCTGCATAGAATTATTAGGCTTCAGAGGCTGCAGATGAAGGAGGCCAAGCCAAACCCTAGCACTCACCTCACATTGGAAACCCTAGTTGAAGCTGCAATAAGCCTTCAGCCTCCAGAATCAAGCCAAGCTATTGTTAACCTTCCTAACACAGAGCTTGCTGAATAAAAATATAACCAAACAAACTTGGAAAAACAATTTTGGAGGTTGCTTAAGAATTTTTGAAGAACAGGGATTTCGGTGGCTTAGACGGACGTTGAGGCAGTTCATTAGCCACCGAAAGTAGCGCTTTCGGCAGCTAACAGTTCCAATATTTTGACCTCTTAACCACTGAAAGCAGAAAGAGGCACACTATTGAATTTTGGCACGAAGGACTAGTTTTGGGCAGACATGAATGGCTCAGGGACGACAGATAAAGACAAAGAGTGTTAAAGAACAACATCAGGGAAGGTATGTTTCAGTTTTGCAGTGATACAAAGGAAGAAAGGGTGACCAACACTAAATTGTCCAAGTGAAACAGTGACTTAACCAGCAGAGGACCAGTGGCAGCTATTTCCAATACTCACTTTAGTTATCAGAAGGTTCAAACAGTGAATGAGTTCTACAGTTAGATAGACTAGTAGTTAAATTAGGGTTTTTTTCCTAATTATGCAAAAACAATGATTTTGTCTATTTTTAGTAAATTAGATCCAATTTTTCAGGATCTAAATATTTTTGTAAAGTATATAAAGCCTAAGACTTATGTTATTGAATGGGTTCGACTTTGG